>VZTT01048285.1:0-48268 GCA_013400855.1 Buphagus erythrorhynchus
ATAATTATATTTTCTCTCCTATGCTACCATTTTAGGATAAGCATTTACTTCTCAGCTGCACAGTATATTTTAGATTCACTCCTAAGTTCTTGTCACTCAGACTCCCCCCCTCAGATCTTCAGACTCCGGTTTTCCTCCCTCCTCTCTTCCCTTGTTAGAATTTTGAATCCCTTCCTCTTCTACTTTTCTGAATGGAGATACAAGCAGCAAAGTTTCCCCTTGATCTTTGTCCTTCTTCATTCACACAAGCACTGACGTGACTTTTCCTACATCACCAGTGGCCTCTGATTTGATGGCTCTGCCCATTCAGCTCTAACATCAATGGCCACGTTACCATAACCCTAGGGCTTCAGCTTAGCCCCTGACCACTGAAATACAGCAGAAACTGAGGAATATGAAATATGTGCCTGTCTAAATGAGCCCTGGAAGAACTGGAGATGTGAGTGAGCAGCAGATGACTTTTTCCTAGAATAGCTGTAGAAGTCTTTTCATATCTAAAGTAGCTCTTATCTCCTGCATCATTTTCATCATAAGGGTGTGCTTCAGGGTTTTTTTTTAAAGCAGATGATTCAGTGTAAATAACTATGATGCGAGATTACAGGAGGAAGCATCAGGCAATGAAAGCAGCTTCCTCCCGGGAATGGTATGAAAAATATTAATAAGAAGTCAATGCTGCTTATGGGTACATAATCCTAAATCAGCATTACCTTTTCTGATCCAAAGAGACAGCTGAATGTTTGAGATTCTTCTCCTTTTTTCGGGGAGAAGAAAATGACAAATGAAACAGACATTTCATACTAAATGAATCATGTTGTATCAATAAAAGCATCAGCCTCTTCTCTCTAAATTTTATGGGTCTCAAATCTGAGTGGGAATTTTTATTCCGCCCACACACAATATCACTACCTAGCCAGGTTTTACTGAATCACACAGTTCTGTAATAAATGCTCCCTAAATTAAAGGTCTTAAAAACAGCAGAGTGAAGCAAATTGTACAACTCAGCCAGACACCTTCTAAATACATTCCACCTAATTACAGCTGCCTATCCTTTAGGACCCAAAGCTGCTTCCCCCATGTCACCCAACATAAACATGCACATATAATGAGCATTGCACCCACCTAAAATCTGGCAGTGTCTCTCAAAGAAACATTTGTAATAAATGCCTGATCTTCAGGGTACAAGTACTGTTTAGCTTTTCAATGAGGATTTATATTACAGGTTACAGACTCTACAGTTCTAGCTGTAAAATTACCTTAACTACAACCTTCTTTTAGACTGGAAATAATTCACTTGTTTCCATGGTGGTTTAACAATCCCCACTTCATCTTTTTTACAAGACTTTGAACTCTAATGCTCAAGAAATCCTATAAATTGACATAGCAAATACAGGAATGACTATCAAGGACCAGTCTTTACCATTTAGGTTAAAAAGAGACATTTAGATGAGCCTAGAAACAAATTTACTGGCTAAAATACTGGACTGTCACATTTTAACACATAATCACAATAGTATTTTTTTCTGGAACAATTGTAAATTCTGGAAGCATAGCCAACACTGATATCCAACAATACACGTTAAGTTCAAGAGAAGCATGGACAAGCCTTTGACAGTGGCACAAGGGGAAAGCAGCCTGCAGCACAGCACAGACTCATTACTCCTCAGTGTCCTCGTTCTCATGGCAATAGCCAGGGGATTGTATGACCCCAAGTGACTACTGACCCAGCTCCTTCAAGCCCTGAGGAATGCAAGAGCCCTTTACATTGTGCTTTTTTTCCCCTCACACCATTATAATACTTGCTAGGATCTGCAAACTGGCATTCAGAAGCAGCAAAGTAGTTTTGAAAAGAAGGACAGCTGCAGTTTAATAGGTATAATTTATATATGTAGATAAGACATAGATATACTCTGTACAGAGAATTGTGTTTATACAAATATATATATAGGCTCTCTTCCACATTATCCTTGGGAACTAAGAAGCCCAAAACAACAGTTCACATTGCAGAATATCCTCCCACTGTAACATCTGAGAAGCTTTCCCAGATGAAGCCAGGTCATGCATGGGTCTCCACCCACATCCAATGCCAGTTGTAAACCAAGGTCTTGATCTCAAAAGCAGCACTGTTGAACACCCCCAAGCACTGCACACAGAATCACCCCCAGGACAATCATAGTATGCGGTCTAAATTCTAGAATATACATAGGTAAAAAATATCTTTAGGTAAAATGTTTGCCTCTGTTCATTAACAAAATATGAAACATCAATTTTTAGGAAACCTTCCCGCCCTTAAAAATTCAATTGCCTCTGACACTTAGTGTCAGTTTCACAAGTTTAGAGTCACACTTTATGAATGTGGTCTCCTTTTTACAAGAAGAAACAGCTGCCTGAGAGGGTAGCAGTCTAAAAGGGATGATAAATACCTAAAGTAACTTCAAGAGAATAATATGCAGAAAATATAATTTTTCTAATACTGTACACTACTTATAGTAATAAGATGTAAAAAGTAATTTCAACCAGCTTGTCCTTGTTTGATGGTAGGATATGAGAATTTTGGGGACTTCAGCTTCAAGCTAAGTGTTGTATTGCCTTTTTCCCCTATTAACATTGTTTCACTCTACAGCATAGACTCAGTTTATGTAGCAAAAAAACCTCGAACATTTAAAATCAAAAATTATCTTATCTTAAAAATATTAGAAGAGTATGATTTTGAGAAGCATCTGCACTTCTACTTTTTCAGGTACTAACAATTACTGTTGAATGTTGAGGAAATAAACTTGGCCCCCAGAAGAAAAAGTTCCAGTTAAATTGACTTTCCTTCCGCCAAGCCCCAGGCTGGAACAGAAGTGCTCATGTTATAAACTACTGTTTAATACATTTACTTTTCCCTTTCACTGTATTTTTTTCAAAGATCAGGAAGTGTCTTCTGCTCTGGTCACTTTTGACTAGTACCCCAACAGCCAAATTCTTTTGTGTAGCATGATTTTTGTCAGAATTCAGATAGTTTGAGCAATCATGTCAGACAGTTTGTTGCCCACCTGTAAATAAAACAGAGCAGAAAGCTGTATTTTGGTCTCATAAAGATAGAACTGAATGAAACAAAAAAAAATTAGGAGGATCTCAGTAGTGGCAGAGAGAGACAGACAGAAAGAAGGCAAGTGACAAACAATGATTATAAACGCTCATGTGCAGTGGATGGAAACCAGGTGAAGATAAGGGTGAGAGGGGAAACAAAATACCAGAAAAATAACAAAAAGGAAGAGACTGGAGTGAAAGGAACCGTCAGCCAAATTCCCATGACCCACCCTACCAGCAGGCTGCAATACAGAACAACAGAATGCACTGCTTAATTACCATTGTTAAAACATAGTCTAATTATTTTTCTTTATAGTGACACAGAATTATATACATACAAACCACCCTGGATATGAGGCAAATTCAGTGGCATGTGAACATGCCACATTTCCAAAGTGGAAAATTAATACAAGTCATCACTTCTCCCTGTTTGCCTGGGCAGAAATTATGAGCTTCTCTATGTGTAGACAAATGGGCGTGGAACTACTGAGATATCACACATACACTGTGTCTCTCATACCTACTCACAGCAGGACACAAAACATTGGTTCACAGCTACTGTGTTTGGGGAGGGAAATCAAGTATTCTTCTCAGTTGTAGCTTATGGCAGAGCTGGCAGCTCTGAGCAAAGCTTCATAGCAATGAAGTCAGGTCCTGGAGGAGGGGAATTCAGTGAACAACCAGCAGAGCTGCTTGCTATTTGCCTGCAAGGAAATCACTGCATAATCATCTTGCAGGATAAAGCACACACTTACACAATTCCATGTGTATGTCACAGACATCAATCTTAATACCGAAATGAGAAGGAAAGTACTTAAAAATCAGTTCATTGCACAGGTCAACCTTTCACTCTCCTCCTCTGAGGTATGAGATGAGGCTAATGCAGAAAGCTTTTTGTAACAACTCTGGACCTACACTCAGACTACATTTCCTCGATATTACTTATTCCTGTCACTCTCCCTGGACTTACATGTATAAGTGAGACTCCACAGCCTAGAAAGCCAGGTATCTTTAGCAAAAGTCAGTAACATCAAAGATGATGCACCAGCTCACAAGGACTTGTGACAGTCTAGAGCCACTGCCTGTGTCCCCTCGGTGGATTTACAGAATCCCAGTTTTCACAAAGAGCAGCCTGTTGGAAACAGTCAAAGCCACGTTAAAGGCTGCTGACATTACGTGCCCAGTGGGGCAGCATGACCATTGGTTCTGAAGCCTGGTGGACAAGTTAAGAGATTTGGTCAAAGTTTTGGCTCCAAAATAAGAACAAAGGCATTCACACTGTTAGTATCACAGTAACATTCTAAAATGCTAGAACTGGGAACACAAAGAAAGAGAAATGAAATGAACTCACAGAAATTGCTAAAAGCTGCCACTGTTACCACTCACACATTAAGAGAAGGGTATGAATCAAAACAGAGATTATTTTTCCTCAACTAGAAGACTAAGTTCTGCAAAACCTCAAAATCCTCAGTAATTCTAAATGGCACAAAGTTCTTACTACGTTCAAACTTGACACACCAAACAAAAGCGTCTTTACATTTGTAAGAAAAAGTAATATAGTAGAAGTAGATACTTTCTGGTTAGCAGCATATGATCTAGCAGTAATAGCTCAAATCTACATTTTCTGGAATTTCTCACCCTTAAAACACGTTTGTACACAAAATACACTGTTATATTTAAAATGTCTCACTAGTTATCATCCCATTTCTGCTGCCAAGGAAAAAAAAAACAACCCCAAAACAACAAAACCATCAAAATCACCAGGCAAAGGCTGCACCTTGGAGCACAGCTCTAAATACTTTACTTTCTATGTTACAATGTCTGATTAATTTTTGCTTAGTTTTACTCAGTTTTTCCTTAACATACTTGAGAGAATTCTGCCCAACTCCAGAAGACACCCAAAGAGAAAGCAACCTGATTAGCACCATTTAGAGCAAACATGAAAATTTAAATGTTTATATAAAAACATAACCCAGAGAGAGAGTGGGAGGAAACTCCATCCTTTATTTTCACAGGATTCCCTAACACCTTCTGACTCTATTTATTTCTACCTGTATCTCTTGCAAGATTAAACATTACTAGATGTTGTCATGCTCTTTGAAGCAGACAATAACACTTCCATCAGCATTTTATCCAATGTTGCATTAGCCCCTGCAATTATCTTACTTTCTTCACTTTGTAAGGTATTTGTCATCAGCTCTTAGCACACACCTTTTTAGCTGCATGGTACACATCATTTTACAAAAGGAGGATAAGGAGAGCTGGAAATCTCAGCAGCCTAAAGAACTTTCAAAGAGGAAGCAACTTACATCCTGATCCCTGAGGTTCAAGACAGCATCTTCTACATAATCTCAGGTCTTTTTAAGGAAAGCACAGAGTACAATACAGCCAACAGCTGCAAAACAGTATCTTGGAGTGCCAGTGACCACAATAGTTGGGTTACAGATGTAACTTTGCTAAAGAGAGATTACTCCTTTGGAAAGTTTAAATGAAATCCCTCTGACAACAAGCATACTTGCTTATGCATTATTACTGTTCATACTACTGGTTTTCATTTGAAGACAGAAATAGTATTCAACATTCAAAAGCAAAAACCTATTGGATCCTACCATAATGCACTTTTACCTATAAAGAGACATGAAGCTCACCTTTTAAACTCTTCTGTATACTGTTTTTCCCCTTTAGGAGCTTGGACCATTTTATTGCTCTTCTAGTGAGCACCACTAGGTACCTGGAAAAGAATGCTTCATAGGATGCATAATCAAAGTCTTCTGGCCTTTCAAACCCATATGGATCAACCCTACAAAATAAAAGGAATTCCTATAATAATGTTTCTACATACCTACAGATGAAGGAAAAAAAAAAAAGCACATATGGTTTAAATAACTTCTAGTTGCTATTTCTAAAAGCAGCTCAAGACTCCTTCCTCCCAGCAAAAGCCTACTTTACACAAACTGTTACACTCCATTTTGCATATCAAAGCTGTTTAAGTAAATTAATTTAAACATGCACTGTTCAGTTAGTTTCACAGATTTCACTGTTTCTTTAAGAAAGGAGTTTTTGGAGCAAATTACCCATTGTGTGCAAAACTGACACAAAATTATGGCCATATAAAAGGTCTAGGAGGTATTTTTCTACCCAACACAAGCAAACAGTTGAAAAGTATGAGGTATAGCACAACAGCTTCAATATAGCCTGAATTCTCTTTCCAGACAGCTCTGTGCAGAAAAATGACAACAGAAAGTACAAGTATAACAAGTTACAAAGGTTATTTTGAAAATGGGTAATTTCTGAAATTATCTTCATGAAAATATACAATGTGGAAAAAGACAAATCCTTGTGTCAATCAACCCTGTTCATCAGTAGTACCAAAATGCTTATTTTATTATGTTTTACAATGGTTCAGTGTCACAGCACATTATCTCAGGCAGCACAATAATGACAGAGTATCAGAACTGCAAGGCTGATTCTCATGTATCAACTCACCTTGCTAAATTAGATTTATGGCAACTGCCCAGGGTGCTCCATACCCGCCAATTATCACCTGAATACAGGACATTAATGGGCTTCGCAGAAGTTGAACAGGCAGAGGGATCTGTCCAGTCAGACAAGGTTTCAAGACAGACTTCAGGATTTAACTTCCCAAAACACCGCCTGTTTCATTCATGGCAAAGGAATTTGGCCATGGAGCGGCACTGACACAGCCTTGGGAAAACTGGCTCACGGGAGCGTCACAGGTAGTAAAGCATGAATCAGATGAGGAACAATTAAATATTCAGACCTCAAATTGTTATTACATTGTTGGCTGTTCAGAAGAGTCACCTGAGCATTCATGTACTCCCCAAATCTGACACAAAAACCACAGGTGCTAAAAGCAACGACACCCCCGACACAGGTTTCTCTGAAGACACAAAGCAAGAAAACACACACACAACAAAATCCCCTCACACGTCCTTCAACACACATCTCTTATTTACGATTGCGACTGCCCCAACAGCAAATACAGATTAATTTCACGCTCCACTCCATTCCGAAGGTAGAAAGGGAAAAAAACAAAGAGTGAGGACGGAGGGTTTTCGGGAAGCCGCCTTCCCCGGCTGCCCTCGGGCAGGGCAGGTCGCGGTGGGCGCTCGCTGCCCTCAGCCGCGCCCGGGCCGGTCCGTGGGGGCTGTCCCGGCCGCAGCCCCCGGCAGGGCCGGCTCCGAGCGGCACAGCTCGCCCTCCGTGCGCGGTCCGAGCTCAGCCCTGCGGGCAGCCCTACCTGTAAGCCCAGTCCCGCCCGTCCTCTCGCCCCGCCATCGGCCGCCCCGCTGGCGCCGNGCCCGCCCCGTGCCCGGGCCGGCAGCGGGCAGGGCAGAGCGGGGCAGAGCAGGGCAGGGCCGGGCAGAGCAGGGAGAGCAGGGCAGGGCAGGGCAGGGCAGCGCAGCGCAGCTCCGCGCCCGCGGGACCCAGCCGCGGTTCTCATGCTGAGCCCGGCTTATATTTGTGTATGTCACATTTCGCTCACATCTTGGGGAAAAAAAAAAAACCTCAAATGTTTAGCATGTGAGAAACATCTCACTAGTACTGATGGAGAGTGGTTTCAGGTACATTCTTCAAACCCAAGGAATTTCCCCATAAGCAGGAAGAAGAGGCGGTTGCGCTACTGTTTAAGTTTGCTTGGTTGGTTCGAGATATTTTTTTTTCCTCAGATTGTCACAATCTTCTTTTTAATTTCCCCAAATTATTCATTACAGCCAGAATCACAGAATATTCTGAGTTGAAAGATGGACCCAGAAGGATCCTAAAAAGCCCAACTCCTGACCCTGCAGAGGCCACCCCAAGAGTCACACCGAGTGTGTGAGAGCATTGTCCAAATGCATCTCGAACTCTGTCAGGGTTGCTGCTGTGACCACTTCCCTGGGGAACCTGTTCCAGTGGCCAGCCACCCTCTGGGTGAAGAACCTTTTTCCAATACACTGAAATATTGCCATCTTCAGCTTCTGCTGATTAGTTTCCACTGTAAACTAACATTCATTTAGATACGATTTAAATAAAAAGTGGCAGATTGTAAAAAACACGGAGTAGTAATACAGAAAATTGTACCAAAAAATTGGCTTCCCCATTTCCAGAATCCACCTCTAAAATTAGCACACTGTTCTTCATCTTTAGAGGTCCTGAACAAAACCTGAAGCCCACAAGGACTCAGCCCTACCTGACTGCCAGCAGCTTAATTCATAACACACCGCAGAACAGAAGGGAGAGAGAAAAATTATATCCCTGCTTGTCCGTTTTTTGAATCAAGTTCTGACTTTGCACCCAGCAAAGTGCTTGGAAAATTACAGCTACTGCTGTGGAAACATTATCTTGTTCAGCCAGCAAGTAAGAGTTGCTGCAGACAGCAGATGGGATTTCACAAGGGAGATCAACAGTTGTTCCAGCACACTCTTCAGGAAAGCTACCTTCCCTCTGCGGATCACAGGCCATCACCCACACAGAAATGTAAAAGTAGTTCGGCTCCAATGGCAGGGAAAAGAAAATAAAGAGGTTTGCACTTGGTCTAACTGACACGGCAGTGCTGTGAAAATTTGCGATTGTTCAGCAAAACATAATTATTACCTTTTTTTGTGCGGGGGGGGCGAGAGGGAATTCAGTGCTTCAGCAGGCATAGGGCTGCTCCTGCAGGAGGGGGGTGGTCCTGCTCAAATTACTGTGCGGAATGACGAGCTCGCTCGGGTGCTGGCAGAAGCGGAGCGTGATTGCAGGGCAGCCTGGGGAGCGCCGGCCGGGGCCGGGGACAGGAGCCGGGGCCGGGAGCCGGGTACCAGGAGCCGGGGCCAGGGCCGGGGCCCGGAGCCGGGTACCAGGAGCCGGGGCCGGGGCCAAGCCGCGCCTGACTCACCGCCAGCGCTGCCTTGGCGGAGCGTGGGCAGAGAGGCACGCTCAGCACACAGCTCTGCCCGGCGACATGGCCACGGCCTCACAGAAAATCCTTGGCAGAGGTGCGAATAGAAGGCAACGCTGTCCTACGGAAGAAGAGAAGGAAGGCTCAGTTAAGCAGAGGATCCTTTTCTCCTCTAAATCCATAGGCTTGTTAGGTAACAGAAGTATACTTCAGCTGTCAACATCAGGCCCTTTGGAGTGTATGCCCTTTGAAATGGATGCATCAAAAGTTCCCTGCAAACAGCAGATTGTTTCTGTGATTAATTAAGGTACATCTGCTGTGCATCAAAGGGTAGCCCTGTCTATAGCACAGTGTACTTTTTACTGAAGCCTCAAATGTTATGAACAGTTTCTGTTGCTCTAACACAAACACAACTATGTGGCTGACTCAGATTTATGCCTGTTACACACAAAAGCTCTCATTAAGAATGCTTAGGTTATTAATTGATTAATAGAAATAATTCCTAAATTTCAGCACAATAATTGGATCCCCGTATTTTGTATGATAATACGAGCCAGCCCACTGTCTGGCAAGAGAGAATACCTTGGTTGTCCTTCCCGTGATATCAATGCTGCTCTCTTCTGGGCAGATGATATCATGTTGCTTTTAAAGGCATTCAAAGAAATTCATACATAAACCCTCACATCTGAAAACTGCTTTGGTGGTGTGATCAGCAGAAAAGGATAGTATTTAGTTTTGATCCTTTACTTCTGAAGGAGCTGGAGATAGTGGCAGAGTGCAAAAGAGTAGGCTTAATTCACATCAGAGAAGCTCACAGCCTTCCTATCTGCCACCTGGTGCAAAAGGAAATATACTTTATATGACTTCTCCCTTACCCCCTTTTTTCATCTGAACCTTAACCCTCAAGTTTTTATGTTACAGTGAACATGTTTGGTAGAAATTCTCATCGCTCTGCTCCCAGAGTAAAATAGTGACTCCCTTAAAATAGTGACTTCCCTTTAAGGGTAGGCATTTAGACGTTCCCTGCAAAGGCAAATAAAGACAGCAGATGAGTGTTTCACAGGCTGAGGCATTCAGAGCTTTGCTTGTCTCATTTTAGTGAGCAAGGCTTCCCTTCTTGTGTTTGCAGAGCAGTTGCTAAATAACAATACCAGGATGATTCTCAGCCTTATCAGGAATTATTCTGGAGTGGCTTTATGCTTCCTAATGCTGTGACATGAGTGCTACGTCACCTACATTTGATCACTGTATCAGCAGTGCTGAAATGTGGTCCAGCTCCTCATATACCACCCCACAGCCATTGTTACTCTTATGGCCAGACGTGGAGAAGGAGCATCAGGAGAAATTCCTTAATAGTATTTGTGCTGGAACTATTTCTTTGACTGCCTATGGGGATCATAATGATTCTTTATCCATTCAAAGATGGAAGGAATATATTTCTTCTTTTGAATATCAGATGGGTGTCTGGGTTTTTTTTTCCCTGAGGTTCTTTTTTGCTGACTTCAGGGAGGCCAAAGAATAGAAATTGGTAGGGGAAAGGAAAGTACTATAGGACTGAGAAAAGAATAAGGTGTGTGTGAATATAGGTGTGAACATGGATATGGTGTGCTTAATATTTTTAAAACAGCACGGGTGAATCTGTTCATAAGAAATACCAGTGAGAAACACCATTTCCAGAAAAGATAGCAGCTCTGCTTTTTCAGATCCAGACAGGAATTTAAACTTTTAAAAAACCTTAACTGCTTACAAGATGGTTTAATAGCCCCTGTTTAAAAAATATGAATGCAGCAGCATTGAAGAAGAGATAAAAAGATAATTCTCACTACTGACTGGGTGCTGTAGTATCCTAAGAAAGGGATGAAATTCCCACAGTATACATGGCTTCCCTAGCTCATGTGATTCTCCATACAGCCACTCATCTTTGTCTGTACGTAGTTAACCACACCACAAAAGTGTACCCTGCTTCCTTGGAACTCTACTCTTTGGCTGGAGCTACTTTCCCATGACCTTAAATAAATCTGCTGGTCCATACTTGGGAAAAACAGTTAAGGTTAAGTAGATTTGGCAGTATAGGATATCCAGTAAGAAGTAAACACATATGTGTGTGTGTGGTTTCTTATATATATATATATGTCACCGCTTGTCTGTATTCTAACATAGACATAATATGTTCCAGGACTAGACAGCTCATCCAGCTAATGAGGTTAAGGAATGCAGCCATCACATTCAGACACCTTTAGTTCCTGTTACAACCAGCTATGTTTAGTCAAACCTTACCGACATATGGATTAAGGCTCTCAATCCATAATGAAATGTAATGAAATGCTGAACTTGCTCCATGTTTTTGTCCCAGCAAATTGCATCATGGTTACATAATTGTAGTCTGCAGGCCTGGTTAAACCTGTTCACGTGAATTGTTCCATCAGCATTCACTGAACTTTAGGACAGACTGCATAGCAAGGACAGAAATGTATTTTTTAAAGTTAATTTCCACTATTCCCTAAAGGTTTCACAGCTTCATGTCTGTGAAGGTTACTAGCTGTTAGGACAGGTTACATCCATGTGTAGTCTGGGAACCGCCAGTATTTTGATTATTCTCGGTATGACTCTGGCCCCAGGAGTCAAAGCATAGTGATAAGAGTATCTATAAAAAGGAGTTCTAAAGCTTGCTGCATAACACTGTAGCTGCCTGGAGAATCAACATTACCCATGGAAACCTCTGCAGAAAGGTTTCTGCACTCAGCTGCTATCCTCCAGCTGTGTCAGAAAAGAAGGCTCAAGGGTCTAAGTGACAATGCTGGAAACAGCAGGGGAAGAGAAGGGAAGAGAAATTATATGGTAGTGCCCCTGGTGTGAAAAACACAGCAAAATTATATGTCAAAAGTGATATGGGAAAGGCACTTAAACATTATTAGCAGGAAGCATTCCTAAGGAAGGGATAAGGGTGTTCTTATGAAAAAGGTCAGTAGCTATCACAGATCAGTAACCCCAGTGTGGAACTGAGTAGAGTAGGAAAGAAATTAATGAATCTATCTTAGGTCAAGCTGCAACTCTGTAAAACGTGTTTGTTATTTAACTGACAAAGTGAAGTAATTTCTAGATGGCTTTGTTCTGTTTATCTTGTTTTTCCTTATCTACTTGAATGATCATGAGGGATGTGCTGAAAGCCCTTTAAATCACTCTGATGATGTTTACCTTCTGGGCTGCATGAGTACAAGGTTTATAACTGAACTTTGAAATTTCCTAGGGAGAGATGATAGGCAGGATTGGAGATTATTAACTCCGTACTTGTCCCATCCCCTTTTCTTTCTTATCCCCAATTGTGAAGGTACCCTGCCTAGCAAATCAGGTAGCTCAAATATCTACTGATTAGGGATGGGGTTTAATTTGGATGTTCTCTGTCTGCTATGATTTCACATTTGGTCCTAGTTGAGAAAAGGCAAACCTTCTCCTGGCCTTTGATGGCTTCTGCATTAGGATTCCTCCACAAGGACTCTCATTTCAGTTGTCTCAACTGTAGTATCCCAATCAGGAAGAGTTATCATTACAGGTCTTTAAATATAGTATTTGCATGTAAATACACGGTCTTAGCTGTGCAGAACATCAGCTATTTCACTTAGTTGTCTCTATGCAGTAAGGGGTTTCTCTAAAAATAATGCATTAACTAAAAAAAAAAAAAAATCCTTAAAGTAACAACCATGATTTGGTGTAAAGAGAATAAGGTTTATCTGCCCAGTCAGGAACAGACATCAATTTCACACATGGAGTAAGGATGAGTTTTATAGGAGCACAGAGGTGAAGTTTCTGTAATTAAATACTATTTTATAATGCATACAGACAGGGGTACTTAGTTTAAGTTAGATCAGCAAATTCCCTTTCTGTGGGTTCCAAGTGCTAAAGTCTGCAAAAGTGCTGAACTCTGCAAAAGGTAATGTGCTCCCAAGGAGATTGTTCTTCACCACAGCTTTCCACATGTTTATCCCCTACATGTTTTTCAGACTCACAGCCTGAAAGATAAAGAAGTTTTGTGAAAACCTAAAACTGAGTTTGGCAGCAAGAGTGAGTGAAGCTTCTTGGAACTGCAAGGTTACAGCAACAACCATCAGTACAGACATGCCTCAGTACTTACATGGGATCAGGCTATCAGCTGAAGTATCATGTTTTTAAATTCCTTTGGAAGGGAAGATACTGTGATTGCAACATCTAGGATCAAATTATTACTTTCTTCTGGCTTACTTTGTCAGGTTACAAATTACATCACATGGCTAATACAGGAGGAAAAATGTCACTCTCATTTTGTGTTAATTTGCAGGTAAGTGTTCTTAATACTATGACAAACTGGTACATTGTCAAAATTGAAATAATTAAATTTTTCTTTTTAATATTACAAGTATTTCTGACACTATTCTTTCCCATCTTAGAGTGATCGCATTGAAGAGGGAAGCATAACATTGAAAACCAGCAGCAACATTTTGTTATTTCCATGGTTTGCTGCGTAATTAGATACAAAAATAATATGTTCTCAGTCAGCTGTTTGATCCTTTTTTCCATTTAAAGTGTAGCTCTTTTGTCAACAAAGTACCAGTGTGTTTTTTCAACAGAGAAATTTTATTTTAGCTGTGCATGAATTAAAATTATATAACTTGATTTGCTGTAATTATTCAGGGAGCCATAGCAATTGTTGAGCGTGACAGTGCTGCACATTTGTATTGCTTCTGCAACAGGTACTATTTCTGTGTTTTCTTACTTCTCAAAAACACATTTTTCAAAAATTTTCTTCTCAGAAACTCCAAATGTCTAATTTTTATAATTTCCTTCTACATTACATCTTTTCACTTACAATCTTCCATGAGCAGTTGCTGATTTTCTGAACACAGTCAAGTAAGCTTTATGGTAATTATTATCGTTCCTGATCTATGCAAAGTAATTTTTTTTCATGGCAAAAAATGCAATGCAAAAGTGCAATTGTTGTCTTAAAAGATGTTGATGGGAAATTGTTGATTGAAAAATTAGTTGTAGTCATTATCTACATGTAGATGCAAATCAACTCACCAAAATACATAAGTAATACTTAGAGTTGACATTAGACCATTAGAGTTGTGGACATGCCTTGTAGGGGCCCTGATTCTCTGCCACACTCAGTTACAGTTCAGCCCATGATATCTACATGTGATGGAACCATTTAGAATTCTAAAGAATGACTGTATAAGTAATTCCAGCTGCAGTTCTCTTAACTACGCTGTCTTCTTTCAGACACAGCTTTTTGTATTTTGATGGCAGCATAAATGCCCTGTATAAATTTTGTTGAGAATTACAGACTTTGAGAATTTAATGTTTCTTTATATGTGGGCAACAGATTAGTTTGTATAAATGAAACACTTTTCAGCAAAGAAAGCTCGGATTCAATCCCACAGAAGTCAATGGAATGGACTGAGTGTTCTTCATGCCTCTTAATAATTTTCAGTTCTTTGTTTCATCCTGTCTAGCCCCTGGGGTTCAAGCAGCTGTGGAGTCAAGGATCAGAGAGACTGTACGGTATGAATCACTCAAGAAGAGATGATTCTCCTCTCACTCAGGGCTTCACTCAAGAAAAAAAGGTGGTTACTCCCTCCAGCACCCAGCTCTGGAACCCACTCAAGTCTTAGAGCCTTTCAAGGTGCAACACAAAGTTGCTGATCCAGAAGAAATAGTGCGGAGAAGATCTAGCACTCCTCCTAGCCAGAAATATCCAGTCTCTACTTGAAGGAACTGACTGTCTCTCGTGAATTATATTACATGCGGTGGCTCTGTCTCTCACATGGCATTTCTTTGCTTGTGTTACAAAAAGTAGAGGTGGGGGCTGTATTAATCTATATTAAAACAGGCCAAATCATAAATGTGAAGGTATAGTCACAGTTTTACTTCACATCTGAGTACTCAGGGAAAGTAAACATGAAGGAGCTGCAGGTACAACTAAAGCAAGTTCAGCCTTCCATCTGGTAGAAAAAAATCTGCTGGTGCATTGGATATTGTGCAGAACAATGCAGAATTTCCCCTCTGCACATTACAGGATCAATAATTGCTTACAGCAAAGTTGCAAGTGTAGCATCTCTATGCAAGCTGAGAGTCAAATGATCAGATAATAGGAAGATGGACCCCTTGCTAAGAACTTCCTCAGATTCACCCAGTGCTTCAGAAAGGAAAAAAAAAAAAGAAGAAAGAAAAAAAAAGAAGAAAAGAAAAGAAAAAAAAAAAAGAGGAGACTCTTGGAAGTCCTCTTCTAGGGAGGACTCAGCTTTCAAAGTGCACACAGTATTCATGAGCATGACTGGGACTTACTCCGTCTGAGAAAAACACTGTAGTTCTTTTGATTGCACTGGCTGTGTTTTAGAGTACTGGCTGTGTGGTTACTATAAGGGGTGGTCAGAGTCCACAGTGTAGGTTCTAGCATGAAACAAATGCTAGAAACAAATTAGCAAGGTGTAGCATTTCCTACAGCAATGATAGTATATCCCTGACAATACCTTTCATATTCCCAGGAGAGATAGCTAATGCTGGTCCTTGCAGTTAAGCTTATGATAATAAACAGTACTTAAAAACCTCACAGTTGCTGTCAAGGGTCCTCACAAAGGATCATTTGTAATGAAACAAAAGACAGCTCTGGTGGACTGATTTCCGGAAAGAAGTAACAATTAGATAACAAATAAGAATCAGTGTTTCGCTTTAGCTCTTCAATTGTCTGATTTGCTGCTCCAGCACCCTTCAGTACCCTTTGTAAATACATCCTTCTGTGCAGTTATTGGCTTTTGCAACTTGCACTCTCCTGACACGCAGAGCCCATGAACTTCTGTTGTCTGTGTCCAGCCTGCATTGAACATTTCTTGCTAAACAATTTTGAAAACCAGTAGAGTAGCATCAAATAATATTTGAGAAGTTTGCAGCAGATGATTGCAAGGAGCAGAGCTGTGAATGCTGAAATATTGACAATAAGGACATGCAAGATGTTTATCTTGTCACTTCCATTTTACCACTTGCCTTGAAACTAAAAAACAAAGGCATCTTGAATCTCCTCCCTGAACATACATACTGCAATATGGTAATTGTGTTGATGGTCTGTACTATTAAAAATGGGTAAAAATTAGAAAAGACAGAATCTTTGACAAATGTGAGGAGAGATGAGGCAGGACACTACAGAGACTCACTGCATCAGGGTTTTTGCAGCTCTAATTTGAACATGAGTATTTTTAGAAGACCTCTTGTACATACTAACAACACTAATGACTGCCAGATGAGACAATCATGTTCCTAAAGGCAGTGACATCATGCAGCTCTCAGGATTTAACTAAACCATGTGTTTAGCAAATAGTAACAAAAAGTAATTAATCCTTTTTGTTTCCATCAAATTGAATTATGCTTTTATTTTGCCTCTATTTTCCTTTCAGAAGTTAGTCCTGAGAGTAATTTTACAGCCTTTAGTTCTTACTGTTTAATGGAGTGAATTACTTTTCTACAAAATTCAGACTTCTAATGTTATGGATGGAAACCATGATTTCCCATTGTCTTCATTTTATTGCTATTCTGTGATACTTCTGAGATTTTGGGAAGCAAATAATCCCTACAAAGGAACCTGCCTTCCCCATTCCTAAACAGTGAGAAAAGCAGAGAAGAAGACTCTGTAATTTCTGGCAGAAGACAAGCAAACTCTTTTGCCATATAGACCCGCATTGATAAGAGAGGCATCCTGAGCTGGCCCAGAATAAGGGAGCTATTTATTGCAGGGCAAAATTCTGTCTGCCTTTGCCAAGGGCATCTTTCTTATCACTGTTTACTACTAACAAGCTGTTCACTCACAGATCTACCCACAGTCCTGAATGATAATGTTCATAAGCAGCCTCATTAGAAAAGTTTCTGACTGGCTGTGGTGGATGGGGAATGCAAGTTGAGTGGCAAGCAGTGGGGAGTCAGAGAGAGCACTTTGAGCTGTGCCTGCAGCAGAATAACACACAAAAAATCACTGTGCAGACACTATCAATGAATGTCAAAAGGGCCTTGAAGTAAATCATGGAGGATTTGATTGCTGATCTCAGCAAAATACCATCTAGACCTTGTCAGCTGCGGAAAATGGAAAGAAAGAGTCAGAACCTACAAAATGCAAGGGCTCCGATTAGGCAAAGCCACTTAGCTGTTGGTTTGTGCTCAGTGCAGTTACTGAGCCCACTGTGGACATAACATAGAAACACAGAATCTTAGTGTCACCAAAACCAAGGGAATCAAAGAAACTCTCCAACATCATCTTTTAAGTATTAGAGAATCAGGCATTACTTTATTCTGGCCAGGATGTGCAAAGGAAATCCTTCCATCCACACAATAGTATCAGAGCATCATTTCTCTTGGCCACGACCTTTAAGATCATTGAGTCTAACCATTAACCCAGCACTGCCAAATCCACCTTTTGCTCTGAAGTGGCAGAAATTGGAGGGGGAGGGAGGGAGAGGTGCTCCAAAAATGGCTTGTGTGAGGTGAAAGAGCTAGTGCTCTTCTTAGGGAGAAGTTGCCAGTGTTGCAGTCTTCCTTACAGTCGTGCACAATCACGTCATCTAAATGACAACAAACCCTGGGATTACTTTTGTCCACAGTAATCTGGAAAAGCAGTTGAAGGATTTCCATCCTATAAAATATAAAAGTACACTCTGTGCCAAAGGGTAATAGGGCTTTAAGACCTCCATGATCTGGTGCTTCTAAGTCCCTGTGGCAACTTCACTGTCAACTGAGCCTGGAAGCCCTGTGTGCATTGGGAGAGGGAGAGGTAATGACATAAAAGGTCTTGCAGCAAGGAAAGGAGGTTTAGTCAGCCAAAACTGCTGTGTTTTATCAGCCAAAAAGTGCTGTGTGTGCAAAGGGAATGCCCCAGGGCTGGTGAAATATGCTATGGAGGTATTGTCTCTGCTCTCCTTAGCTTTGCCCACATGACTCACAAACTGTTGTGAGGTCAAAGACAAGCTATTAAAATCTAGGAATGAAATAGAGTCTCTGGATTGCTGGAGGGAGGAGTTACCAAGTGCTGCTCTTTGCCAGCAATATGCTCTTCTGGGCATAAATCAAGGTTTCCTCTTTGTTACCACAGCCTTTGCTGTGCATTTCTCCTTCCCTGGTAGGAAGCCTCCATGCTCTTCTGTGCTTCACAGCTGCTCATTGTCATGGAGAGCAGCCCTGCTGCAGCCCCAAGACAGCTCCTGTCCTGGCAGCAGCCCTGCAGCACTGGGAGCTGGGTGAGCAGAGGGAAAGCCATGGGCAAATACACTCATGTATATGTCCAGGTCCCTGCAAAACCCACCCATTCCCATGGGCAAGGGGGGGACAGTGGTGGCAGTGGCAGAGCAAGAGGAGGTTGGTGTTTGTAGGAGGTTTTGGGTCGGGGCTGCATTACAGATCACAGCTCTTATGGTCTTGTGGCTTGTAGAGATGAAGGTGATGGCAGAGCTCAGCCTGGTGCAAATATAACAGGCCTGGCTTGTTTGCTGTGCATTTGTGGTCTGATAGCTGAGTGCCAGTGTCCTTCTGCCATGCTGGAAATACTGGAGGGGATGCTGCTACCTGCTTTGCTGCTGCCTATCCCTTGTGCTGCCCAGGGCTCCAAGGTGCGGAGGACTCAGCCTTCCTCACCAGGTTCCTCCTGCAGCTGGGGTGGTGACAGAGTGGAAAATCCCAAGGTATCCAAGGATGAGTGGGTACTGCCCTAGAGCACAGGAGGGGCGGAAAAGCTTTCCCTGCCCCCCTACAGTATTTTAGTTATTTGAGCACCCAATTGTCACCAAATCTGAGATCTGCTGCCAGAATGCAGTATATGTGTGCATCTGTGTAGCTGATCAAAATAGCACATTCAAAATGTTGGAGTTTTTTTCATGTCTATGAGTGCTTTCTTTAAAAAAAATAGCTGTGAAACTTCAGAATGGAAAGATTACTATGTTACTGAAAACTCTGTTTGTTTTCGGGGTTTTCCCAGGAATTAATGAGCAGCTGCATGTTGGAAAGAAATTCTTTCTCATGAGGCTCCTGGGAGGGCTCAGGAGTCTTTATTGAACAATAACTGGAAAATTTGACCCAGAGAGCAAGTTCTCTATGTTTCTTGGAAACACATGATTCATGTTGCAGTCTCATTTTGTAGCCCTTGAACAAGACATAAATGTAAGGGGAAAAGTAGGAAAATTGAGAGGAAGAGAGGGAAGCCAGCAATAGGAAATGCATGTGTCACAGGATGAGCTTAGCAGAGTTTCCATGTGAGCAGTGAGTGAAAAACATATATTCTTTTGTCTTTTAAAAGTACTCTTTGCAACATCTTATTTTTACTTTTGTGAAGCATTCATAATTTTTCTTTTGTGAATTGATGAAGGAATCCAGATGAGTTTTAAACACAAACATGGATTTTGAAAAATTTTCCTAGAAAGCTGTCTTGATTTGGTGGGGCCCAGACTCAAAATTTTTGAACTCTAGAGAATTGAACTCATTGTGGCAGAGAGATCAATAACACTGCAAGTCATTGCTTGAGTCTTAATCTTGGACCTTGCTGTGGGGCCTTTGTAGTCAGTCTATATGGGTATTTCTTAACTCATGTCTGTGTGTTACTAAAGACTGTAGGGGGGACCAGAAAATGATCAGATGATCATCATGTAATGTTGCTTCTCCTCCTGGAAGAGCAGTCTTCGTGATTTTGTGTTGTGGACTATGGCTGCTGAAGTGGGTGGTAAAGAGCTCTGTTTCCATTACAAAGAGCAATGTTTAATGATCAGCTGAAGTATTGATATTACCATCTCCAGGGCAATATCCTTGTGCCTGCTGAGCAGCTGGTCATGCACACGAAACGGAGCGCTGTTTGTGGGAGAGCTGCTGGGGAGGGTGAAGAGTTAACTCTTAGCTATCATCTTCAGGCAGAATTTGTTTCCTAGACTTCTTTAAGGATGCAGGGCTTTTCCTCGTCAGCAAGACACATCTCCACATGGCAAACTCGCCATCTGCAGGCCAGTGAGACAACTTGCCAGGGACAGGGGAGAAACAGCCCCACAAGCTCAGGGACACCTTGCTTATGGTGGTCTTAGGATTTCCTCCTCTTCTGTGCCCCATTTAACAAAAGGAAACTGCTCTCTCGGTGTTTTCCCAAAGAAATTTAGAGTGTCTGTCTCTGGAGCTTAATCCTATCCCAGTGGATTGCTTAAAAATGTAAAAAAAATTAGATTTGATGTTCTTCTGCGCAGGCTTCTTCTACCCTTATTAACTCATATCTCATAAGGAGAGAGCACGGCTTCCCAGCCCAGGCTTTAACACCCTCCCCCAGCCACTACAAATCAGCACTGTTCTGGCCCATGAAACACAGTTTTCATTAGAACACACTGTTGCATAAGCATATTTTTGCCATGACAGCATGTTTTATTTTTTAAAGATACTAAAACATAGTGTTTCAGGAAGTTTGAGCTTTCTTTTCAGGCTGGAAGAATATTATTGGAATGTATTTTTCGATTTGAAATAAATCTTAAGGAGGATTTTTACCTTATTTCAGTGGTTATTTTGTAGTGCTCTTGAACGTCAGTTACATCTGATTAACTATAGAAAGTCAAAACCTAAAGGCAACGTTTCATTTTCATAATAATGTTTCCATTCAGCCCTCAAAAAAAACCCAAACAAACAAAAAAAACCCAAAAAACCCCAAACCAAACAAAAACAAAAACAAACAAACAAACAAACAAACAAACAAACAAACAAACAAACAAACAAACAAACAAACAAACAAACAAACAAACAAACAAACAAACAAACAAACAAACAAACAAACAAACAAACAAACAAACAAACAAACAAACAAACAAACAAACAAAAAAAAAAAAAAACAAGAGGAAACTGATGCAACCTCAGTTTCCCCCCATTTTGAATAAAAACTATCTCTAAGCTGAGATGATTTTTCATTTAAACTTGGGTTTCTAAAGAGGAAAGCATAAAGAAAGACCTGATTTTGCATTTCTGTTTGCCTAGAGTTGGGCTCTGGTGGTATACATTGGAGAGCAGTATCCACCTATTTTTAAAAAAATATTTAAAGAAGACTGAACAAAATTTTTAGTTCAGAACTAAGCCTCAGTGTTAGCTTGTTGAAAAAGAAGCACCCAGAAGCTGTACCTCTACCATGTATCTGCTTCCAGGTGAATTCTGAAAACAGGGGACTGAAGTTAATAGAATACTGTTGTATTCAGACTGAGCTTTCACCTTGCCTGGAAACATCAGGTGAGCTCTTGGTTGCAGTCAGAAGGACAGTACATCTGCATACCTATGCTTGTTGCAGACTGCAGTGACCCAAAGAATTTATGTATATAGAGACATGGTGAGGGGAAGAGTCATTCATTCCCCTTACACAGAGGGAGAAGCAAAGCACAGACCAAGGCTGACTCTTTTGACATCAGAAAGTCTTACTGCACTGAGGGAGCAAAATCAAGACTTACCTGTATTTTTATTGTATTTTCTTAGAACCCCATTGGGCTTAAGTGTTTGGTTCCACAGGGTACTTACACAAGTCTGTTTCTTTTAATTCTTAGTGACATTCAGCTTCATACATGCTCCCTCTGGGAATTGTGTTCCCACACAGTTTACACACACTCTTTGTACCTTTTCAAACATGGGTTGTATAGTCTGTGAAGAAAAACATCAGAGTACTTCAGAAGTCCCTGAGCAGCTGCTGGCATTGGTTTGGATAAAAACAGGGGAGTTGTAACTCAGCTAAACCTAAAGCTGAAAAAGTGCTGCCTTTGTAGGGGGTTGCTCTGATGACCTGTGTGCTCACATGGGCTGTCTCCCCCGTAACTCTGTTCACTCTCCAGCACACTTGTCCCACTTAGTGCCACCTATGTATGTCTCCTAGAGAAATAGCACTGGAAAAGCCAAAGGGGAGGTGAGGATCAGTGGTGGTGGTTTTGGAAAGGGAGTCAGATGCACAATGGTGAATGGTGCTGGTTTCCCTGTGCTCTTTGCATCCAGGCAGTGGCTCCAGGCTAGAGCCTGCCCACAGCTGTCATCTCAGCTCCCTGCTGCCTGTGAAGTACATCTTCTGTTTTGCAGGCAGAATGCATGGATGGATTAATTACCAATGATTTCACAGAATGTTTGTGACAAGAAAGAACAGAACTGAACTTGGCTCCTCCAAAATATCTTCAGATGGAGCAGGGTGAGCCATCAGCAAGATCTTTCTCTTCCCTTCAGTGGCATTTCTGGGAGCAGAACAAAGGCCCAGAGCAAGTGTCAGGAGTCTCCCCATCTCCCCAGGGTTTGCTCTTCACAGACTGGCCCCAGGTTTGCCCAAATGCTCTGGCTGAGCAGCAGGCAGGGCTGGAATGCTTGCTGGTCACACTGGACTACTCAGTGGGTAGCTGTATCTCCATGTTCAAAGGTTCAGTTTTGCTGGAGTTTCCTGTTCTGGGGAGGACAGCATTTGGCAATCTCAACAGTAAAAGCTGTTTTCCTCAAAGATTATATGTGAAGGAAGCTGCCTGAGGCCTTTCCACAGTTCTAACATACTGATTTGGTCACCAGATTGCTGACTTATTCTGCCAGCCTTGAACCACAGGGAGCCAAACCTGAGCCAGCCCTGCCACAGCACCGGGTTTGTTTCAGGTGTGCATTTAAACCCTGCCCTCACCAAGCAAAGGCAAGACAGGTCAGGGCGTGCAGCCCTGGCCAGCCACCCCCTCTCTATGGGCAGCACAGGAGGAAGCTGGTCCACCTAACCCAGTCCTTCGCCCATTACTGCTCCTGTTTCAGTAGCAGTCATCTCCCTGACACAGTTTTCTGTTTGCCCATGTCTGAGGAGCCAGCAGGGAACAAGCTGCAGAAAATGTAGTTTGCTGAGCTCTTTTCAAAGCCATGCCATTTGCATAATAAATGTTCCATATTTTCTACCTATTCCCAGCTGTCACATGAAACTTGGCATGCGTCAGCTCTCTTGGGCATGAGGAAAACAGTTTGTATACTGATGAGACATCTACAGGTGCTGTTTTTCTTTATTTCTCATGATAATGAGAAAATGAATATGATGTTGTTATTTTATATGCTTTTACTATTTTAATCTTCTCAACACATAAGACTCAGTGGTACAAAGAAGGAACCCTCTGAGGAAGAAAGCATTTTTATTAAGAAATCTGTATGGCATGACAATGGTACAGACTTTCTTGTCACATGATGTATGTAATTTAAATGAGTTAATAAAGAAGATGTCTTTTGGAGATTTCTGGTCTTCTGCAATAAGTGTCCTGGAGCTTGGAGACAGAGTTGAGATATATTTGGTGGGACCTCATTTGGGTGTTTGGGTCACTGCTGCCTGCACTGTTCCCATTCCTGAGAATAATGAAAGATCTCAGTAACTGGGTTAGCAATCCAGAGCTGCCTTTTGATAGTCCATTATATTGGTATGAATCCCAAGGAGGCAAAAGGATTTCACTCTGATGGTGTAATTTGACGTCACGGTTGTTTCTTGAGAAGGATGGGCTGGCTCTAGTGTCCAAAAGGCTTCTTTCTTTGATTTCTTTCAGAAGTCTTGGGAAGTTCAGTGATGGGAAGGACTCACCTACTAGTTAGACTGCATCTCAAGCAGCAACTGCAGTGAATGGTGTTGTGCAGGTCAAAAGTCAAAATGGCGTGCAGCCTGCAGAAAGTAGTTGAAATTCTTTATGGTAAAAGCAAGGCACTGGCTGCATTCACCTACAGGGTTGCAGGGAGCTGGCCGTCCCCACACACCAATTCTTTTGCTCACATGCTTTTCTTTTGTGGTGCAGGGGCAAGTAGGTGCTCATGAAACTCTCCTGTATTTCTGGAATCTGGGGCACTTTATTTAGAAGGGGCTTTGGTTGCCTAACATGAGGCATCTTATGAAAGAATCTTGATTTTCAGAGAGCAAATGCTGAGCACTTTCCCATAAAATCAGATCTGTGATAAGATGTCCCTTTTTGGATATTTGGGTCACTATCAATTTTTTGAAAGGCAGCCCATGACAGCTATTTGGTAGCTTTTTGAGGATAACTAGTTCAGTGCATTATAGATTTTTATGGCTTTATTTCCCAGTGATTTTTCCCTCTGGCAGTGCATTTCTGCTGTTGCATGACAAGCACCATTGAAAGCCTACTGTACTGCTTGTTTGTCAAATGAAAATCCCACCATCTTACACAGTTGTTCTTGCACCTACAACTGAGGGCACACTGAGGTTGCTACCAAGTGCAGTAACAGGAGGTGTGTGGCAATTCCCTAAACTGTTTCAGGTCCTTTCGGTCATACAAGGTGAAATACTGACCTGCTGATTCTTTGGTTATTCAGTATACAAAAAGTCTTTTAGTTGGCAGGAAAGTAGATACCTAGCAAGCTTTTTTCCCCCCCTATTTTTCCTAAATTCTCATCAAGGAGTGAAAAATGTTTCAATTCTATAAAAAGATGTTTATGGAAATGAAAAGGAGAAATAAAGCTCACAGGACCTAATGCATTTTGGAGACCACATTGTGAATGCAATAGTTAAAACTTTTTTGCTGATAATACATACCCCTGTGCTCATTTCTCAGGTAACAGAGATTTACTTTAGTGTTCCAGAGAAACAAAATTACCTGCCCCAAAATCCATAAGGATCCCAGCTATTACTTGTCAGGTTTCTCCAATCAACCAAACAAACTTCTTTTGGATGGTGTCCATAGTGGCACAGGAATAAGAGAATAAATGTTTCTTTAAATTTTCCTACTATTCCTGGCACTGTTTTTCCTCAGCTTTCACCACTGCTTGCCTGCATCCTGCTTTACAAATTCAACCATTAGGTGGGGCATTTCTACTATCAGCAGCCCAGATTTCATCTGCAGCATCTTGTGCCTGGGACAGATGCTGAATAGTCCTGTGTGCTGGGATATGAGGTCTCTTCTGTTATCTAAAGTGCTTTCTTCTTTTATCAGCTCCATTGACATCCAAAATAGTACAAAGGGAAAAACCTGAGTCAAATAGTACAACTTTAGATCTTGGTCTCTATCTTTTTTGTCATGTATGATGTGTTAAAGGTTATCCAACTGAAGAAGATGCTGATCAATTACTAAGTTATACAGTTCATAGCTAAAAGTGCACACTCATTAATTTTTTTTCATTTCATTTGAACAATTCAGAATCAGACAGCATGACCAGGACAAGTATTTCTTCGTGGTTTCAATGTCTGGGTAAAAGCAGTGGCACATTTCCTGTCACTGCAGTGGACCAGTTGTGTCTCATAATACAGCACTGGCCTCTGTTTTTCCAGGGGGTAAACCTTCACAGGGTTTGGGCTTCTTTTGCTGGGAATAACTATGTTTTATGTGCCCTTTTAAAGATTGAAAAATAAAATAAAAAAAAAATCAATGAGGAGTTCTTTGTTATACTTCTATAGAGACAATACTCATCCAGCATGGCTGAGTAGCCCTTTCTGAACTGGGGGGAGGGAGTTCTCCTATGGCCCTCTGAGCCCTCCTAGCACCTGAAGTCCCAGAAACATAGGTATCCCTTTCACTTCATGCAACTTTTGGAGAAAGGGATGGTCTCTTTGCAAACCCAGGATTCTGAGGCCTGGGTTTGTCCCAGTCAGACCCAAGCACCCAAATCAAGCACCCCAAATCTCCTGCATTGCTGCAGGAGATGGAGGGACAGAGAGGCATATCCAGAGGGCAGCTGAACTTGTTCTGAGTTTGGGGACCTGGGGAGGGCCCCAAAGGCAGAGGTTTGTCCATCAGTCAGAAATGTGGAAGGATGAGTGGGGCTGCTGGAGATGGTGGGCACTTGTCCAGCACTGTGAAGGCAACTGTACTATCACAGTGTTGTGCCAGGTCCAAGCTTGACTATCCAAATCACCCCAAACCAATCCTTTTGGGATTTCTGTATTACAAAGCCCATCTGGCAGGCGACCTGCCAAGAAGAAGGGCTAGGGGAAATTTGACTATGGCCTAATTAGAGAGGGCACAAAAAGAACTTTACTGATGGCTGGTACTGGGAGCCTGCCTGGCTTCTCTGTTGCCTCAATCTCTATGCACCACTAACTACTGAGCCCCCCTCAGACCTGCTTCTGCAGATGGGACCCTTCAGGTACCCCAGCTCCAGCTCAGAGTCTGGACTCCCCTTAAATGCCTTTTTTATTCAGGGTTTCAAAAACTTCTGGAAAGCTTCACTTTGGAGACTCCAGAGCAATGGGCTATGTTTGAGGCAATAACATTGTCATTGATTTTGCCCAGTCTCCTTAAAAAATCTCTTTCCATGAGAGTCTAATTCCATAAGAGTATGAAATTTCAAAATATGCCACCATAGAGGAGGAACCTTGAAAAACCTTGTCTACATGGGCTTTGGGCTTTTTTTATATTCCCTGTTCCTGGCCTGGTTGTGATTGTGTCTTTAGCTAAGCCAGGGCTTTAAGGAATCATTGCTAAAAAAATTCCTGCTACATTCAGTATAGGTTAAGGATCTAATTCCTCCAGTGACCTTGAGAGATGCTTGCCTTGAGAACTGTATGTTAGTGAAACAGAGGGCTGTAGTACAGAAAAGGAACAGAACTGCACAGAATTCACCCATTGTCTGGAACCACAAAAGCAAAGAGCTGTGCTGGCATATGCCTCAAAAGTATCTGTTATTAGGTCAGACAAATTGAAACAGCAGCTGGGAGGGCTCCATTCACTGCCTTTCCTGTGATGGAGTGGGAGATGTGCCTAAAGGATAGCAGGGGTAGAAGGCCTCTGCTCCTGGGGGTAAAAAATTTGTGAAGACTACTGGATATTGGGAATGAAACTGTTTTCTGTTGTGTCAGAAAGGGTCTCATCAGAGTTCAAGCCTGGCCATTTGCACACCTGGCATCATTTGCGTAGATGAATATATCACACCTCAAACACTTTTTCTTTCCAAAATACTTATTTCTTTGCTTGTCACCAGCACTAAATTTCCTGCCCACGTGGTCTGGAATGACTTTTTTACTGCATGGCCCACCAGTCTTCTACTGCTCCATCATCACTGGAATTTTTATGGCCTTGTTTGCTTCTTTCCTGAAGGATTAAGTGTGCTAACTCCCAGAATGAAGTTCTCCTTAAGTGAGGCTTTACCCCTAAGGATGCATTTCATGCAAATCTATGTCAGGTTTTAAATGTCCTTTGGGTAGGATCATTTGACTTGGATGGATGTTTTATTTTACCAGCTGAGATTAAGGCATGCAACAACATAAAAGTTGATCCTCTCAAGATGACTCTGCCTGGCTTACCATGAACACAGGGTGCTGCATCTTAGTCTGCTAATGTTGCTCTTTATTGAGGAAAGCAAATAAGGCAGGTGTAAACTGAAAGACTTAAGGGCTTCCTGGTGCCCAAGGACAAGCACTGCTGGGAAGCACCTGCCTAATATTTGTCCAACTTTTTGGCAGAGACAAGAACTCCTTCAATTTGTTACAGAGTAATAATATTTCCAGGTGCTAATAAGGGGCCACGTCCCCCCAGTTTCTTTTAAAAGGTTAGCAAAAGTATAATTGAGATGGCTTCTAATTAGAATAATTAAATTCTAATAAGATTGATTAAAGCTCCCTCAATGAGAAGGTGACCTGTTTAGTGGATAAGGGAAAGGCTGAGTATGTTGTCTAACCAGACCTTAATAAAGCCTTTGACACTTTGCCACAGCATTGACCTGGAGGAATTGGCTGCTCATGGCTAGGATGGGTGAACTGTTTGGTGGGTAAAAAACCAGATGGATGGCCAGGCCCAGAGGGTGAGGGTGAATGGAGTTGCATGCATCTGATGTCTGCTCACCTGTGATGTTCCCCAGGGCTCGGTACTGGGTCCAGTCCTGTTTGATACCTTTATCAATGATCTGGGCAAGGGGATTGAGCCTTCTGTCAGTCAGTTTACAGGTGCCACCAAGCTGGGCAGGAAGGCTCTGCAGAGGGGTCTGGACAGGCTGGATTGAGGGACTGAGNCAGCAGGACGAGGACATTGGCTGTCCCCCTGTACTCAGCACTGGTGAAGCCACTCCTCAAATCCTGTGCTCAGTTTTGGGCTTCTTGCTACAAGAAAGACATTGAGGGGCTGGAGTGTGTCCAGAGAAGAGCAGTAGAGCTGGTGAAGGGCCTGGAGCATAAGTCTGATGAGGACTTGCTGAGAGTGTTTAGCCTGGAGAAAATTAAACTGAGGAGGAACCTCATCACTCTCTACCACTACTTGAAAGGAGGTTGTAGTCAGGTTTGTGTTGGTCTCTTCTCCCACGAAGCAAGCAGTAGACAAGAGAAGATGGTCTCAAGTTGTGCTGGGGGAGGTTTAGATTGGATGTTAGGAAAATGTTCTTCACCAAAATGAGTGTCAAGCATTGGCACAGGCTGCCCAGGGAAATGGTGGAGCCACCATCCCTGGAAGTGTTTAAAAAATGTGTGGATGTGATAGGGACATGGTTTAGTGGTGGACCTGTTGGTGCTGGGTAATGGGTGGACACAATAGTTCTAAAAATCTTTCCCAACCACAACAATTCTATGACTCTGTGATTTTCCTCTGCAGGCAAAAGAAGCCAGCTAATAAGGAATTTATTATTCAAGTCTGGAGCAAATTCTCTATGCTGTAAGTACTTTTCTCAAATGTGAAATGAAATCATGGACAACAAAAAGTAAATTATGCTTTTGGTTTAGTACAAAGTGGCCTTTATTGTTGACAGCTTATAAAAGTTTGGTGGGCAAAGTAAACCCCTGCATGTAAGAGCAGTGTTGTATCTCCAATAAATCCTATTTTTGTTTCTGAGGACTGGTGTGATATACAAATAAAATTTTCATTTTATGACCCTCTGCATGCCAAAAGCCTAACTCTTGGCAGGTTGGGAAGAAAAAAGAAGTCAAAGTTTAAGCCTCTTCAGTGGCCAGGAAACACAATGTTCACATTCCCACTTCCTCACAGCAATGTCCCCAACTGGGCCAGCCCAGTTGTCACATATGTGACTCGTGTGCATTGTGCTGGCAAATGGGTTTGATCTCAGCTTGCTGCCAGCCTGTTCTTGTCCTCAGTCTCTTGATGGCAGTGGGTGGGGGCGTTCTGCCAACTGGGCTTAAGGAACAGCCAGCCTGCAGAGTGTGGTCATGGAGAACGTCGTAAAAATGGAAGGGAATTCACTGCCACGGGGAAGCAGGGCCTTGTTTGTATGAACTCTCTGTCCTGCTGAAGTTGAGTCCTTAGGATATGCCTTTAGGGCTCCTCCACAGTGAGTTTTAATATGAATGTGCAGTTGCAATGCTAAGCTAAACTCCTGTATGGGAGAGTTGGCGCTGTGAGACGTTCTGTCTGTCACAGCTTTACTAAGACACCCCAGGCAGCAGCCCTGCTCTCACTTCTCCAAAACAACATTCATCACACACAAATCTTTTGCAGAAAATGCTATTATTGTAAACACAAAAATTCATACCCCATTTGTAGCATTCAGTGACATGGTTGCTTTTCACTGCTCTGTTTCACATTGCATTGTAAAATAAAAACTTCCTAAGACTTTAAATGTGAGCTGAGGCACCTGCCGCATGTCTGTGTGCCCTAGAATTTGGAGTGGGACAGATGTCCCAGGAAAAGCTGAATTGCTATGTCAAAGTGTTGGGCCTCTCTGGCTTACCTTGTCCTCATGGCCTTTCAGCATTGAGCTTTTTTGAGTTCTTACACTTGTTGCATATTCATTTGCAGTAATTAAGAACTCCTTGAAATGGTGTACCTTTACAACAATAATGCATACAGTGTGTATGGCCAAAGTGTAGTAAATAGCTTCAGAGGAGGTTAAATCACAATTTTTCCAATATTAATATTAATGAGGCTGACCATTTGCATTTGCAGTAAATCCCCTTGTAGCATCAATGTCCTTTGAGGATTTTTCTGCAGATAAATGAAGCATTCCCCTCCTTCCCTCACTACTGCTAACAGTGTCGCTCAGTGCAGCAATAGATCAACAGTTCCTGCTAATCTGTGAAAAGGCAGACCTTAGCACAAGTGCTTTTTGACATAATTAAAGCTACACTGCCTACCACTATTCCTGGAAGAAGTATTAGCAGAGTTTCACTAGAACAAGTAAATACAAATAGAGTTCAGCCTGAACAGTTGTCTTTGTTACAAACAAAGCCCATTAGTTAGCAAGGAGAATTTCAAGCAGGGCTGAATTCACCATGATCTCAAAGCCCTCCTCATATTTAATTTATAAACTGATGATTAATTCAGTGATTAGCTAATTCACTTGCAGTGATTAATTTAATTCATGTCTTCAGGCTAATGTTTAAGAAAGAAAAAAACCCTAGCTCTGATAGATGCACATCAATGTCCTTGTGATTAAAGAATGATAATATAATGCCCTGGAGAAAAAAGGAGAAAAGAAAGATCAAGTGAATCGGTAGCATGATCTGTTGTAAGTTCTTGCCTAAGCTGTAGCCATAATTTTTAGCTGTGATGTTTAAATGTGTCAGTTACTCTAATGATCAATGGTTTGAAAGCTGAATCTAAGGATCCTTCACTGTAGCTTTCCACTGTGTATTTTGAGAATGGCGTTGTTTTAGAGCAGCCCTCCAGCTCTGCTTTATCACTTGTTTTGCCAGCTGCCTGCCTGCTCCCCTCCCTTTCAGCAGCATCCTTCTCATGCCTCACCAAAGTCTTTGAAGAGAGTGCTTTGTACTTCTTAAATCCAGACTGCTTTTCTCTTTTTCCAGCAGGATTTACCTCATCTTTTGATGCAACATGTAATGATGAGGCTGATTTGGGGGATTTCTCTGTGTTCGACAAACTGGTCTCTTTTGGGACAGCGCTGCTTTTACAGTTTATGCCACTGCTTGGTGATGGAGCTTGATAGCTTCTGAAATCACCCACAGGGCCCTCCTCTCCTGAGCCATCATTGCTGTGCCTGTCTGACTGAGCTGAAGACCCTATCTGGTATTTCTCTCTTCTCTCAGGTTCACTCTTCTTTTCTGGACTACCAGTTTTATACGTTGGTTTTTCATCATGTGGTGGTGGCAAATGCTCCTTTTTGTCTGTGGCATTATTTTCCTGAGACTTCATGGGCAAATTTGGGTATGGGGATTGGCACATCCCAGAAACTGGATCTCTGCTTTTATCTGCATTTGCATCAGGCTTTGTGAAACTTTTGGATACAGTTTGTGGTTTTTCTCCTCCTGGAATATTTTTCTCAGGCTTCAATAATTTACCTGAAGGAGGTAACAGATGGTTCCCAGAACCTTGATATTTATCTTCCTCTTTTACAGCCTTTTCTTCAGGTGACCTGGTGTCCTCTCTAGCTGGTGTCTTTTGCTTCCTCTGTCCTGAAGTGCTTTTTTCTCGGGGCTTCAGCACTTTGTTTGAAGAAGGCAGCTTCTCAGAATTTGGATGTCCATCCTTTTCTTTTACAGAATTAGTACCAGGCTTCTTAAAACCTGAAGAATCTGATGTTTTTTGCTTTTGTTCTGGAGTAATTTTTTCTTGAGGCTTAACCAATGTTTCTGGTGGTACTGATGGACACTTCCTGGAACTTGGAAGTTTGTCTTTCTCTTTTGCAGTATTTTTACCAGGTGTCGGAAAATCTTCAAATCTCATTTGCTGTTTGGCTCCTGGAAGATTTTCCTCATGCCTTTCTGATTTTCTTGATGGAGGTAGCGGGTGCTTCCCAGATAACTGCTGCTCAATATCCTCTTTTACTACCTCTGTTTCAGGTGATCCAGTGTCTTCCACTGCTGGTGTCTTTTGCTTCCTCTCCCCTGAGAAGCTTCTGTCTTGACAATTTGGAACTTGGTTTGAAGAAGGTGATTGGAACTTCTCAGAGGTATGTTTAGCCTCTTTTTTGTCTGGCTTAGTTTCAGGCTTTACAAGGTCACCTGGTGACATCTGTTTTTGTGTCTCTGGAGCAGTGTTGTCCCCATCAGTGGTCTTATTGTCCTGCCTTGCTGCCTTTCTTGGTGGCATTGAATAATAGTTGAAGTCTGACTTGATGTTTTCTAGCCCTTCACTGTCATTTGCATGTTTCATTGGCTCATCTGATGAGTCCAGGTGGTTTTTCCTATTATTGCAATAGATGTTTTCATCTCCTGTCACATCATGTTTGTGTTTCACAAAATGTCTTGGAGATGCTAGATGCTCCAAACTCTGTTCAGTATTTTTCACTCCTTGAATGTTGGTATCATGCTCTGATGAAGGTAACGGGGACATTTGAGGACTATAAGCATCATTGTCCTTTGAAGAGTTATTATCATGGTCCAGAGTGTCATTTGGTGTGAATACTTGTTCCTGCTCAAATTTATGTAACACATTTCTCTCTTCTTTCTCCTCCATCTCGATCCTATCACTTTCATGCTTCATGTCATCATCTGAAGAGAAGAGCTTATCCTTTGTATGTTCAGATATTTTATTTCTACTTTTTGTATCCTTCTTTTGGTCTGAGACCAATTCAGTTGATGAAGGAATCGGGTTCTCTTCTAGCATATCACATCCTTGTTTTTTGGTATCATCTAATATTGGTGTTTGGCTCTTCTCCAAGGGTAATAGGGGATTTCCTGCTAGTGTGGTTTTATTCTCATGTTTTTCTGGCTTTGTGGTTGAATGTGAAAGACAGTTCTCAAGTCTCTGACATGTATTTGTCTCTTTGTCTGTAGAGTTTTCATTTTCTGTTGCATGATCTGGGAATAGTGCTTGGTTCTTAAAATCACACATAGTTTTCTTCTCCCCCATAGTGTCATTCCTGCTATTTGTCAACTCATCTGAAGGGGGGTGTGGAAGCTTGTCACAGCCATGACTGTCATGCTCATGTTCCACAGCACCAGCTCCCTGTCCCACCAGATCAATAGGTGGAAGTGCTGGAGGATTTCCAAGAGTGTGATGGATATTTTGTCCGGCAATCCCACTCATTGATATTGGTAAAGGAGTTGACAAGGGTGACTGCCATGCCTCAGGCCAGGGCATCTCATCTGCAGTGTCCTCTTCATGCTCAATGAAGGATTCAGATGGCTTGTAGCAGGTCTCTAGGTCAGTTAAGGAACTTCTGTGCAGGGCTTGATTGTTTGAATGATTCATCATTTCATTTGATGAAGATAATTTGTCCTTCCCAAAATATTCTTCTGAAATAAAGGAGCTGTGCTTCACAAGGTCACCTGGCAAAGGGCTTTGTGTCTTTTCCAAAGAAGAGATGTCTTCTTCTTCTGCAGCACCAGGCTTTGGCTCCAGGCTCTCATTTGAGGAGAGTGTAGGTTTGTTCTGCTTTGCATCTGGAGCTGACATGCCCCCACTGGAAACATTGAAGCTATTTTGTGAGCTAAAATTCATTTGAGGAGGCTGAGGCTGCATGTTTTTTAATTCATTTTGCATTTGGCTGTTGGGTATTTTACTCTCCTCCTCCTCTATATTTGGGACATCACTATAATTTTTGCTAGAAGACATTTTGTCTTCACTGTGAAATGTTGCTTCTTTTTTGGCTTCCTTAGAACATTTGCCTCTTAAATCCAGTGCCTCTATTGGTGGCTTTGTGCCAGAAGCTGGTATTAGGACAGTTAGCTGTTGATCATCCATTGAAGGCTCAACTTCACAAGATACTGAAAATTTTGGAGAGTAAGATGGCAGAATGTTTTCCAGTACTTTCTGCTCTGGAAAACATTTTTGGCCTGCAAAGAAAGGATCCTTTTCTGGCTCTGTGAGCTCTGTGTCTTCCTCATCTGAACCGTATACATATAGAGATATTTCAGGAATCTCTCCTGTTTTAGTATCCTGAAGACTTTGTTCATGGGATCCTTCAGATGTGCTAGAGTCAGGTGAGTCAGAAGGTGGGCTGCCTTCTTTAACATGTTGCAGAGCATTGGAAATTCCCAATAGTGAAGATGTGTCAGGCCCAGTTGGCATGTTAGTCCTGTCACAATCTAGACCGCATTCAGGTAAGGGGGGGATGCAGTCTGCAAGAGCTTTGTTTTTAGGAGTAGTTGAAGAGTTATCTAGAATGGGATGAAAGTTGGGTCCCTGTTTTGCGGAATCTATTTTAGCCTCAGCACAGTCCTTTGCATCTGACATGGCCTCTGCTGCCACCAGTAGCTCTTGTTTTTCCTCCCTGTCCTGTGCTGCATTTGTCAGTGTTTTGTTCTCTCCGTGGTCTCGGTTGGATCTCTCCTTTTCCTTCAGTAGTGTGCCATGACCAAAAGGCTCCTTTGTGGCATTGTTTTTCGACCAGCTCCAAGGACGGTTAATTTTGGTAGCCATGCTGAGTCTGGGCACTGGGACTGTGGAGCACACTAAATTTTGGGACTCTGGACTCTTTATACCTGTGGCTGTCATTGCTGCCATGCGCAGCACTCTGACCTCAGGCTTATGAATGGTTTTTCTGCTGGGGAAGCTTTTAGTCTTTCTCTCACCTTTGCGCAAGAGCGATGCTTTCACCTCTGCAGCTGAGCAGAGAGTGCTTTGTTCAAACTGCTCCTTCAGTTTGGACAAGACTGAATTCTTGTTGACTATTTTTGGCAAATTGCTGTTTGCTCCCTTCTTTTTCCAGCTGGGACACTTCTCCTTGGCTTCTTTTTCTTCAGCAGCTAAAAATTTCTTCAGGATGTTCTTCACTGTGTTTTTTCCAGTCACACTACTCCACCTTGCCCTCTCGCTGGATGCTGTGTCTGCATCATCCTCCCCTGCTTTTCCATCTCCCTTCCTGTCTCTACTTCTGTCCAGCTTGTTACCAGCCCTGCTCAGCCACATCTTCTCTTTAATGACCAGTTTGCCAACTTCTCTTCTCTTCTTGGTGTACGGCTCGCGATTGTTGTTTAGAAACCTGGACCGCAAGAGCTGGAATCTGGTTGGATACTGAACCCTGACTGGATCTGGACACGGCTGGTTAGAGCTCACCTGGTTTTCTTTACCTTCTCCCCATTTTGTTCTCTTGTTGCTGATCTGGGGATCGCCGGCTGCGAGCTCGGTGACGTATAGCAGCAGGCTGCTGAGAACAGCAAAGGCTCCTTGCTCTGTTGCCATCCTGTTGAGCTTCTTCTTCAGCAGAAGAGGGTCTATAAGTGTCTTACTATCTCCAGAGAAGTGCGCGCTTTTGGTGCTGTGCAAGAGAAAACATAAATGTCTTTTCAAGTTGTCAACATTGTTACTACCTTCTTACTTTGCTTTAATGGCATGCTGCTACGCATGAAATGGAAAAGAAACCACTTAAATTTAGAACTTCTCAAGAGAGTTGATGTTAGTGGCCTGTTAAAAAGCATGCAAAGTGCTCAACAAGCTTTATGAGGCATGGTGTAGCAGGAGTGTCAGGGCTTCACATTGTCCCACACACCACTGTCAGCTCCTTCTGTATTTTGTGGGCAGTGGAAGCACTTAGGGAAGCAAGCAATGCTAGTCAGGGTCACTGCATCTCCTCTGTGCCACTAGTCCCTCATTTAGAATTACCATGTCCTAAAGCGAGGGCAACACTGAAGGTATTTTCCTTTCTTGCTAGGTAAAGTGTAGGCAAAGAAAAATAGGATGAGATTGTAGTTAGCAGGAAACCATGGTTCTGTCTCTGGTTTATAACCATTAAAACAAAATATCAAGGCTGAGGGGCCCAAATGTGCCACTGGTGGTTTTTACTATTGGTTCAGGTTAGAAGACAGCAGATTCCTCCCCAGAATTTTTAAAAAAATACAACAGGGCTTCTGTTATTTGCTTTTTGATAGCATTCAAATCCCACACCAGGACTATGCTCTTAAATCTGCTTTGTGAAGGCTATCACCACAACAAGAACCCTGGCAATGTCCCTTGACTACAACCTCTTTTAATCTGGAGGAAGAAGGATGGTATGTCGGACCTTTGCTTGTTTGAAGAATCAGGCCCTTGGACAGCTGGGGATTTAGGCAATGCTTTAATTGATGTGGATCAGTTACTAAATAAAATACTGAACTCAGCACAAGAGCTGGAGCTTGAAGTCAATAACAATAGATGGGTCTAGGAGGGAAAAATCCAGAGGTGTCAGCTTTCTGACACCATGGAAAGCTGGAAGGTTACTTCACCGTGCAGTGAAATAGCTTCATGCACAGAATGCAGCCTGCATACCCGCAGGGGATTAATTTTTATGAGCAGAAGTGGAATAAAAAATTCTTTAAATTAAGTCCACATGTAGAAAATGAAGAAAGGCTGTAAAGAGGGTCATCCTTTAGGGAGTGTCAAGCTCGGAAAGCTGGGGAAGGCCCAGCTGTGCCCCAGCAGCTGGCACCCCATGGTCTCTGAAAGAAACTGGACCCGGCCCCCCTCGGCAATATTAGGGAGGCTGTTTGCAAAGTGAGGGGCTAGTCCTTGTCCAGTTTGGTTGTGACATTTGGATTCCACTTGGCTGCATTTCAAGTGCACATATTGAAAATTACATCCCTCAGCAAAGGGGAGCATTTGCCATCTTGAATGGAAGAAGGTCTATTTATAATGACTTTGTAGGTATTTTTAAAGGCCAATAAAAGAAAAAAGCCTGACAACTGGCTCATGTCTAATGTGACAAACAATACCTCATAGGTTTTGATAGGGAATAACCACGTTTCAGCACAGCACTGGTGGTATCATCCACCCTTTCCCTTACCAAATTGTCCACAGCCAAGGAGGCAAAGCTTCTATGTTACACCAAGAAGCCCATTTGTCCCAGCTATGGGAATTTTCAGAATAAAGAAAGAACCAGAATTCAGAGTATAATTGGCTAAAAATATCCAGGCTCATTCTCTCTCCTAGCAAGTCTGCTGATATTTTAACTGCAAGCTTGCCATTCCTCTCCTCCCTAAGTAATGTCTGGTGTATTCAGAAAAACGTGGGGCAATCAACCAGTGTGCTTTAGGGTCATCTGTGATCTCTCAAACCACAGTGGAACCAGATGCCCTGCTTACCCCTCCCTTCTGGACTACTTTGGATGCTATAAATGGCCATAGTAAAATACAGACTAGTCTTGCTTTCAGCATAGCCAAACTGCTATTGATTGTGAAGGGAAGAAGATCAGACCCTCTCTACTAGGAATATTCACGTATGAATATGCTAGGAATTAATCACATATGAGCTATAAAATTCAAACAACTTCGTTAAAATATACAACGAGTGAGCTCTATTCAAGGATTTCCTTTTCCATGTTAGAGTGTTATTACAGGATGCCATCTGAAATGTAGCAGTTGTGGGAATACTGCATTGCCTTAAGTACCAAGACATGTTGCATGGGTTGAGTGTTTGATCCATATTCACCAGCCAGCAGCAGAAAATGAACAAACAGCTATGGCACCTATTTAGGGCATCTGCAGTTCTTCCAAGATGACGTCACCTGCAAACGACCATTGTGACCATGTAAATCTGAAATGCATTCTGTGCAAGGGCAGGGGTACAATGACACTGAGTTCTGAGACCACCACAGAAAATGGAGGTGGTGATGAGTCTGCTTTAACCTAGTGTTTGGAAAACACTGTGACTTCCCCTCAAGGAAGGAGGCCTAAGTAAGAGGCTTCTTATGTTTGGGAGCATGACTACCATTCTCAACAGGCTAAGTCATCATCCCTAATTTTTCCTTACTGTCTTCTCCCAAGTTGCGTCCTGCTGCTCTATCAATGAAATATAGTCACCTCTATATCAACTAGAGACAGTCAATTCTAATCCCATTGGGAGTATCCAGACAGGTAGTCCCCATGCACGGGGGAGCCCCGTGCCAGCGAATTCCCTTCCCAGCACTGTGAGCTATGCCATATGACAAGGTAGATACTTGGGCTCCTCCCTGATCCTGCAAAATGGCCTAACATGCACTTTATCTCCCTCACCCCTCCCTTCCTCTGGAGATGCTAGTTTCCACTCTTTTTAATGTGTGTCAATGCTAGTTTCCCCTCTTTTTAATGTGTGTGATGTGCCTCAATGTGCTGCTGGTTATGGAAGCTGGTTTATGCTGCTGCATGGTTTTCAGTGTCTGGTGGACAAACTGCTTGGCCCTGCAGAGGAGGCAAGGCCACCTTCAAAAGTTTCCTATCTTCTTGGCCCACAAATAATTAAGATGCATAAGACAGGCTGCTTAGTTACTTATTTATAGGTTCTTTGGGAACACTCATCACAGGCAGCATTGAAGTGGTAACAGCCTAATATGCTAATGGGCAGCAGTGCAACCCTATCCCTCTGGCCAGCCTGTCCCAGAGATACAGGGGATATCTGCAGTGGATACCCCTGTGTCGAGAGTAGGGGAGAGCTGAGGTGCCAAGGCAAAGGGAAAGGGGCTGGCACTCCCTCCCAGACCTGCCTGCTGCCTCCTGAATCAGTGCACTCCAGCCTTTCCATTCTGTTAGGGGTCTAGATGCTGCTGAGTAGCAGGGTGTGGTGGCATCCCATGGCATTTGCTAAAAGCATGAAGTTGTAGGATTTTCTGGTTTAGTGTCTCTCGTGTGGAGAAGAGAAGGCCCTGTCTCCTGATCCTGAATTTCATGTTAAATATCTGATCACCATTTTAGACACTCTGGTAGCCCAAAGGACTGGCTGTTGCAGGGATAGTGGCATGGGAAGAAGGAAACAGCACTATGGAGGCCTCATCAAAAAACAAGAAATAAATTGAGTAACACTGTCCAACCTGCAAAAGATGTCAGAGATCAATGGACTGGTCTCTGCCAGCTGCTGGTCTGCCAGTCTGCCTTACTGTTGGTAGGCTCTGGGGAAATGGCCATGAGCTGGAGTGTGCAAAGTGCCATAGCCTTCCTCATCCCTGGGCATCCCATCCTAAACACCTAAACACCTAAACACCTAGGCGGTATTTAGTCCAATGACCTGCCTCTAAATAAGGAAGACAACCAGGAGCAGCACTGCCCACTCAAAACAATGCACAGGCCTTTTGAATGTGTTCAGTGGAATGATGGCCAAGGCACCGCTCACCCCAACAGCTGCAGAAATGGTGCTTTATAGGTTCAGTCTTTCTTTTTCAATGGGATTCTCTTACTGATCTCAGAAACACAACTTGGTCCTGCCCAGGTTGGATAGAAGGTAAAGTGGGAAAAATTATTAATGCTCTTAATATTTGTTGGTGATTATCTTTTTCTAAAGAAAGAAGAAAAGCCAAAGTACTAGAAAAAGTCCTACCTTATGCAGAATATGCTCTTCTCTCTTCTCTACTGCTGAATTTATTACAGGAGTGCTAGAGGCATCCTAAACTAGAAGCAAGGTTTTCAGAAAGTCTTGGTATTCTTGGCACAAAAAGCTACTGACAAAATTGCTGCCTTTGGTTTAGCACTCTCCAAAGCAAACATGAAAGCACCTTGCAAAGCTGCCAAGAGAAAACATGCTAAAACAACAGTGTGAGAGTAACACAGAGTATGGAAATCCTTTTCATACAGACATTGTCATGCAGGCTGCTATTCCTACTGACAGGCATCACCTGCTCCTGTGTCTGCCACATAACATCTCAGTGATGATTCCAGCAATGGCTTACATGGAAAAAGGCGTAGGAAAGTACTCATGTATTTTTAGCTATATTTTTAAAACACAGTTCAGCAGCTGGAGAAAGACAGGAGAAACCAACACCACGTAGGCAATCACACACGGTGGAAATTAGAAAGGATTATGCAGACCTCACTTTCTGAACTTCTAAGGTAAAACGAGGTTAAATGTGGGAACAAATTCTCACTTCTGCATTATTTCATTGAGGATTCCATATTTGTGCTTGTGCTGCTCTTGGGAGCATTCAGATCTCCCTCATCAAGGCCTACTGTTAGCTTTGTTTGTGGTACCCAACTTTTAACACAACTGTAGTTTGCTGGTTTTCTTGAAAAATGAGAAAATAAAAGAAAAAGGGAAAATGAAAAAAAGGGGAAAAAAGGGAAAGGCAAAGGGAAAGGAAAAGAAAAAAGAATGAAAATAAGGACAAGAAAAAGTTTTTAAAAGAAAAAAGGAAAAAAAAGAAAAAAGCCAAAAGAAAAAAAAGTAAAAAGAAAAAAGAAAAATTAAAAAAAAAAAAAAAAAAAGAAAAAAGGAAAAAAGGAAAAAAGAAAAAAAAAAGAAAAAAGGAAAAAGAAATGTTGAAGAATAACTTGGAAAGGAGAGGTGAGATGAAGCCAGGCAAGGAAAGGCAAAAAAGAGCAAAAGGTAATAAAGGAAGGGGGGAAAAAAAGGGAAAAAAGGTAAAGCAGTTGTAACTTTTCTTCTTGGGGTTTTTGTGGTGCTCAGACTTGTGAAATGTATCACAGCCTAACTGTTGACCTATTACAACTGCTTGAAGACCTCAGCCAAAAATTCTGATACTGATACAGCAACATATAATCTGTTCAATCTAAAAATAAAGACTGATACTTAGAAAATAGTGCAAGATTAATTTATTTACAAATATTTCAGCCACTTATATTTTAGAGAAACTTTTGTTCTGAAGACTGAAGAAGAATAAAAACATAATTCGGAAATTTTAGACACACTGATGCTTTGCTTGTTCCTTGGAGGTATTTTTAGTGTTGGCTTTTCCTTTTCTGGAAGCTTCTAATGTAACAATACCTTACACCACAGTGCTGATACAGGGATCAGTGATTCATTAAAAGCTAATCCAGGAGACATTAGGTTTACAAGTGTCACAGACACATTAGATTTGAGAACAAGGAGGGACACAGTGGTGAAAGGATTGTCAAATATACAGAGAATATCCCCATGAGTGGGTACTTCCATTAGTTTTGCAAGAAAGCATTAGTTCTGAAAATTAATTTCGTATGTGTAATTACTAGAAACAGCTGTTTAGGAAGTGGTATTATAGCAAGTTAGACTGAAATCAGTCAAAAGACATTTTATTTATTTTTTGCCATTTGAGGTTTAAGCAGCACTCCTTATATTTAGAAATCCCTACATCTGTAAAAAACCCCACAAACATCACATATATCTAATCAGTCTAATAATTCTAATCTGTCTAATAACTCAGCTATCTTCACTTGCACACGACGTACATAGAGCTCTTCAGACTAACTCATGGCTACTTCCTTCACTGTGAAAGCCAGTCAGATATCTACAGGGTTTCATAGAGTCTTTATAGAAAGAGAAAATGGTAGAAACTGCTTTACTTTTCCTCCATGGATAGTCGGTAAAGGTTCTCTCCCAAGAACTCGAGCCTCTCCCTTTGTTCCAGGTCCTGGTACAAGCCCTTGGGCACCTTGCTCAGGCCGTACACCAGGCCGAACAGGCAGCCAGCGATGGACCCGGTAGCCGCGCTCTCCCCTGCAGGTTCAAGCACAATTGCAGTGGTCTCTTAGTGTCACCTTCACACACACAACCAAAATCTGCACTGCTCAAAGGAGGGAGCATTCCACGCTGATGGAGCGCAGTGGGAGCATGTTGGGTCAGTCCTAAAGGCTAAGGATGCCTGAGCAAGAGAGTGATGCAAGGCAAGCACATGGAGGTGCCACTGTGCTGTGCACTCCTGGGCTGGGAGCTCACTTGGTTTTGGGAAAATCTACCCCAGCACAGCAGCTCTTGCAGGCAGCTAGCCATTGCCAAGAACAAAGGAGGGAATAAAAGTTGTAGGGGTGTCTACTATACAGCAAAGGTCCCGGACTAGAGAGTGTCCCTTCCCTCCTCGCAGCACAGCACAGTGCAGGCTGTAAAACGCCCAGCCTTGCTGAGGAGCACTGATGCTCTGTGCAGGCAGTGCCTGTGGGTTTGTGCCTGCCAGGGTCTGCCGTGGGGGACTGTGAGCTCTCCCCAGTGTGCTGGGGCAGGGGAGAGGCCCAGAGCCCCTGCAGAGGGCCCACACCCCATAGGGAGGGAGGGGGTGGGTCAGGGCTGGGGTCCAACCCCCCAGCTATGCTGGCCCTCCCAACAGCCCAGCAAGATGAGAAAGTTCTCTCTCACAAAGCCGTAGAAGTACTTAATTGCGTGCCTCCAAGTGCTGGATTTTATTTGGCTGGCACTTGTTTGGGTGCTGTATTATTTTTCTCCCTGACTTGGTTTCATTACATGCTAAAAGGTTGTTTTGCCAAAGGTGCTTGTGTTCCGTCAGGATCTGTCGGCCTTCAGAAAGCCATGCTGGACTTACTCCTCACACACCTCTGGTGGAACCATGAGATGTAGATGGAGCAACATTTGAAAAGTGCTGCAATTGGCTTGTGTGGCAACTGCTGCCAGAAGAAGGGGGTTTAAGGCTAAAACCAGAGGTGAGAACGTTACAGACACCAGGGCAGACTGGCCACAGAGGCAGCCGGCAGCCAGGAGGGCTCTGTGCTGCCCTGCCGAGGGGGCAGGAGGGAGCCCAGGGGAGCCTCACCTCCGTGGAACATGGAGCGGTTGCAGAGCTCTGTCCAGTCCCCCCCGCAGCCCATCAGGGCGTCGTAGGCGATCATGGGGGCGTCGTGGCCTCGCCGTCCCCCCCGGCCTTCGGAGCTCCACCGCCGGTACGTCTGCAGGAGAGACAGTGCTGTCAGGGCAGGGCACTGTGTTGGATCCCAAAAACCCGGGGGCTTGGAGCTTTCTGTGCTTTCTGGCACTGACCCCCTGGAGAACACTGCTTTTGACCTGAGGCCTTGGAGAAAGCTTCCAAATTTGAGTGATGAAGTTAAAATCACGGGTGTGTAGTTAAATAGAAGTGTGTGATTTCACATGGCAAAGGGTTTTAAATTTGAGGTTTTTATAATATAGTAATAGGTACGGGACAAGATAGAAGATTTTAGGTGGTGGTTTTTTCGGTGTTCTTCATCCTTCTTCTTCCTAGTTTCAGGTAGTAGTTTCTACTTGGACAGTTAGTGCTGCACTGAGCGTCACGGGAATTTGATCATTGAGTTAAAAGTATAAACAATATAAGTGCTTTTTCTCTATTAGACTGTTTATCTTTAAGAGCCCTTGTAGCTAGCTAAATCTCGCTCCATTTTGCTCGCTTCTTGCAGGTGGCTAGAAATGTTGCTGAACGTTCTGTACTTTCAATAAGATTTAATAAACAACCAAGCCCGAACACAAGAAAATCCGTTTCCTTCGTGTGTTTTTTAATCCTAGCTCTAAGTAAAAACAGAAAAAACTTCAAAAAAGCCACTAATTAAGTGGTGCAAAACACCACACCGTTACGGCACTGGGGCTGCAGGCCTGGGCATTGGCACTCCAGGCTGGCCTCTCCCCTGCTGAGTGGGAATAGCTCCTTGGGCTGGGAAAGGGCGGCAGGGGCTGTGCTGTGGCTCCTCTGTTGCCTCTGCGTGAGCCACAGTGGCAGCTCCAGCAGTCCTGGTGATCCCTGAGGTGCTGGTATAACCCTGGAGTCCAGCTTAATGCACCGAGTTCTTGGCAGGCCAAGAGGCTGGTTTAAGCAAGCCAGAAACGCCAGAAAGTAGATCAAGACAGATTTCAAGTTCATATCCTAGAAATTCCTTATTATATAAAAAATTAAGATTGGTAAGGACACACTTCATCCGTCCTCTTCCTGCCTCTGGGAATATTCTCAACTCCCCTCACTGCACATTTGCGAATGTTTCAACTAGCCAAGTTTTCATTGGGGGTGAAAATGTTCTGATCCAGTAATTTCTTTAGGGCCTTAGTATCAGACTATGTAATTCAAGCCCCTTTCTCCGTCTTTTTCTTGCCAAGCCTTTTCTCTCCTCTTCTAAAAGCACTTGTTGAACAAAAGGGAATATAATTTGCAAATGTAAGAAACAGTTCTTCCCCAGGAGAAGAAGGAATAAGAAAGAACTCCAAACCCACAGTGAGGTTTGCACAGGAAAATTGGATTTTCTATAGAGCAGGTACCTCCAGCCTCAAATATCCAAATTATCTCAACACTAATAAATTTATAGTTAAAATATACCTTCCTATTAAGAAATGGGCAGCTTTAATTCCTCAAATTTAGCTTACATCATGGCAAGTTGAATGTTGCTGGTTGGCTGGCTCTTGGCTTCTGCAACATGTATGAAGGGTTTGCATTTCTCTCTATTCACTCTCACCTGAGCTATTTAATATTTCATATTTCAGGTTGAAGTTTATCTACACATACATCAAACCCGGCAGAGTCAGACTACAGCTTCACTCTATGAATTTTTTTTTTTTAATTTTTTTTTTTGTACAGTTTAGAGAGATTATTTATGCCTTTATGCTGTCCTCTGCCCATTCAAATTTCCAGCCCTATTGCTGCAGTTTGGATGCTGGTGGAGCAGCACAGACACACACGCAATGCTACCAAAGGCAGGAGGGCTCAGCATGGAGGGGCTATTCTGGGTGTGCAGTCAGGCTGCTCAAGTGTCACTCCAGTTATTCCTCCTCATCCTGATGCTCTGCACATGTCCGAGGTCATCTCACCTTGCTGAAACTGCTTTACATTGGGGATGGCTGTCCTAGGACTGAACCTGGCAGGACTTAGCTGCAGCACTTCCCAAACTGCTTCCTTCTCCTTTCAGCTCCAGGGCCTTTGTGCAGCCCTGTGCTGTGCTGTGGCACCAGCCCAGCTTCCTTTGGGTGGGCCAGCATGGACCTCGGACTTGGATGAGGTGTCAGCATGCACTCTCCTGCTGAAGAGAGTGCAGGCTGCACTGAGCTGCTGCCAAACCCAGGAGGTAATTCCCATGTCCCCTCCTTGCTGTCAACCCCTCCCACCAGTAATTACAGCTGCCTCTGACTTCCCCACCGTTCAGGAGCTGACCCACTGCTGTCTAGCCCTCCCTTTCCATTCTTTTTTTTCCAGTCCTTTCTGGGTTCTTTCACTCTGCTGCCTTAAGCAACTCCATCTTAAGAAAACAAGGTCCTTATAGTCTAATTTTCCTGGAGATTTTGATTTTGTTCCTCCCTCATTGTGTCCATCATAGCAAAGCAACTCAGACCAGTGTTTTGTTTGCAGAATCAAGGCTAACATGTTGAGCAATGTCTGCCCATTCATTGCGTATCTAACATCTTCCAAATGCACATCACTTAAAAATTATATATACCAGCTTATAGAGAATGTGGCCTTTGCTGCTAAGCATTTCAAGGTGGGATTTCTTTTTGGGAGAGAAATTGTCTTTGAAATATGCTTAGATCGATTCAAGCCATATTTGAGGGCTTCACTTTCACATGCAGCTGACATTGTGCCTGCAGAAAGGTGCACCTGACCAAGCAGGAACATGCATGTGGTGACCTGTGGGCAAGGGCTGTGCCAGATACTGGTGCTTTATTAACTGCATGTGGAAAGGCAACTGGCTATACACCCAAACACAAGGCGACAGCTAGTCTGGAGGGAAGGCAAAGGGAGGGCACTCCGGGGAAAAAGCCAGGCAGAATGGTCACCTGCTCCTCATCCATGCTTTCCCTGGCTATCAGCACACTAATGAAGTGTCTCGACTTCTGCCAGGCTATGATCTCTGCCTGTTGGGGGAGTTTGAGGGTCAAGCACCATTTCTCCTTTCTTGTTCATCAAAATAAATAGCTCAGTAGGCCAAAATAGTTGGGCTAGGGTAATGAAGGTAAATTTTGCTTCTGCATTAGGAATTCATACAGTTCTCTCTTGAAATGATCATAGGAAATTACTGCTTGGTTTAATCTCTCCTTTTTTGCTTTGCTGAGACTCCAGTGGTACTGGAAGGAATATGAAACTAGTAGCAAATTCATGGCACTGAATTAGTAAAATAAACCTGGAAGGGAACCTATTCTTTATATTTAGAGTGAACAATTTCTTATTATCCACAGTCAATTGGACTTCCATAGGCACCTTTCACTGCACAGATAATCACCTAAAAATACACAAAGTGACTTCTCAGCATAGAACTATGTTTAAATAGTCTGGAAAAACAAAGATTGATTTATGGCAGAAGGTGACAAGAACCACATACTTATTGCTTAGCTGCTAAGTGGAGAGCTTTGGGGAGTGCCAGCCCATATCAGATAGCTGTAAACAGCAGGGAAGAAGACACATTATTTCTCTTGAGTTAAGAAGATATAACCAGCAAAGAAAAGATCATGTACATTATGAAATAGTATCTCTTGGAATGTGGTGAAACACCATCTCTCAAGACACTCAAAACTAGCTTGGCACAGCCCAAGTTGGCAGTGAATCAATCACTTGGGATGTCTGTCTTCTGCTCCAAGGACCAAAAAATCATAGACTGATTTGGATTAGAAGAGACCTTTAAAGACCACTGAGTTCCAATCCCCTGCCATGGGCCAGGACACCCTCCACTAAACATGACAAAATCCAGCTTCTAATACCCGGGGCTACTTCTGTGGGACTCTGGCCACAGCTCCATTAGGCTTTAATGACAGCTCCAGGCAGGACATTTGCCTTTTCCACCCTCAGATAGCTATGGCCCATGTTTTGTACCTGCTCTGGGTACCAGACCATTAAGCCTGCCTCTCTGTACTGTTTTGTCCCATTGCAGCAAACCCAGGACTGGTAGTAACTGTTCTGCTTTTTTTTAAACTAACAACCTGAGTCAAGGATGGGAGTTGTTTCTTCTTTCTTGAAATTTCAGGGGAAAAAAAAAAAAAAAAAGGATTTCCTGACTACTCTGGCAGTGGAATCAGTTGAAAAGTTGAAAAATAGTGGGGGAACTCTTTGAAAATACCTCTGTTGGTTCAGAGGCATCCCAAGAACTTTTGGAAGTTGCAGTTACCTTTTCTCTCTCTTCTGCATCATAGTTGGCTGGAAAGACAGGTTGATTCTGATTTTCCTCATTGATTTCTCTCTCCTCCAAATAAAACTGCCACTTGGCTTCAAAGTAAAACCAGTGCTCTTGGTATTCTGAAAGCAAAAGAAATTAATGATGTAGTATTTCTTTTTGAGAACATTTTCAGTTCTACTTTAATGTATTTTAAGGATAATGGCAGTATGGACTGACATGAAACCCCAGGTATTTTACAGTTATACACTGCATATTACTGCATATATACTAAGAATATATGGAGTGGGACATCTAATTGAAAACAGAGGATGTAAAAAATGAAAAAATACTTTCAGAATTTTGTGCTATTTTAATGTCATTTAAGATATATCAAGATGAAATTTTACAAGAATTTACTGAAACGCACTCCAAGGAAAAGATAAGAATCAACAAAAAGAAAATAATCAATTCTTTGTCAGTTTTTATTCCTTTCCTATGATTAAAGAATATCTAAAAATGCTTCCACATCCTAAATACAATTTGCCACCTACCTCAGTTATCAATTTTTAATTGCATAAATTCCCCAGTATTTCTGGGGAACTATTTTCATCACATTTATTGTGTGATCATTCAGGAAAAAAAAGATAGGAAAGTCCAAAATTCCCACTTGCATGTAGTGTAATACATATCAAATGTAGCAAAGGGATAAATAACACACATATCTGCTAACTGTGCCCATAGAAATAAGCCTTTTTAAATAACCATGTATCTTTCTCCTTTTTTGCTGTCACTTTGGGAGGTGATCTCTAATCGTACTTAATGTTTCCCATGTAAATAAATTTATTAAATTTAGTTTATTTTCAAGCCAATGCTCTGGTTCACCCTTTTTATAAAGGCTTGAAAAGGCACCTAAGTCATTCACACATCAATGTTAAGTGCATTCACATGCACCTGGTGCCTACAGAACTGATGCCTGAGGGGAACCCTGCCTGGCAGGCTGAGGGATGTAAGGAGTTAGGGAACAGTGAGGTGGCCCAGGTGGCTAAGTATGCCAAGGTAAACTGGAAGTCTGGGATGGGACTATGGGTGTAAAATAAAATTTGACATTCCCACTGTTTCCCTGTCTCTCTCCTGCTTGGCTGCTCAGTGGTATGTGCTGCAAGTGGCTGAGAAGCACACACACAACCAAACCATTCACCTGAAGGATGTAATCTGATTTTGCTTCTTTCCCTAAAATGCCACAGTGGTGACTCTCTTTGGCAATTAAGATCTTTAAGTAGGGGCTTTTTGGTAAAAATCTAAGCTGCTTTGTAGGACCTGATACTTTCACAAAGTTGTCAGCTGCCAGTGCCCCAGCCCCAGCCAGTGATGAGCATTCAACCACATGCCCGAGACACCTGGAAATGTCCAGCTGCCCTTTTTCTGAGTCTGCGACCCAATTTGGCCTCATTTGAAAGAAACCATTCACCAGAACCCTAAAAAGGGGAGGTGTTTACAAAAACAGAGTAAAAGGCCATTTACAGCCATCAGGCCAAGGAGAGCATCTAGATGTATCTACAGCATCTAGAGGAAAACAAATATAAGCAAAGCAAATGTAAACTATCAACACCCACTACAGCAGCTGGTTATGACAGTTTTCAGATATGTGAGTGATCTGACCAGTCTATTTCGTTTTTGTTGGCTTTTTGTTTGTTGTTTGTGGGTTTTTTCCCCTATTTCCCCCATGACGATAAACCATAAATGCCTCAAAAAGGAATGTTTTCTATGCAGCACCTTAACAAGCAAGGTGCTTCTTCCACAGTTTCAGAAATAGAGAGATCAAGCTGCTGAAGGAGATTTTT
>VZTT01048289.1:0-12688 GCA_013400855.1 Buphagus erythrorhynchus
ATGGGAAGGAGCAGGGGGGGCTGGGATGATTGAGTGACCTTGAGATACAACTCCCAGCATGGTTTCTTCTGAGGCAAGCGAAAATCCCTCAGAGCTTTGGTTTCTTTTCAGATCTAAATCTTGATGAAGTAGAAACCTCTGAGATTCATGCCCCAGAGCCACTGCCAGCTTGATAACGATCCTGTTTCTGGAAATACTACAAAGCTGCTACTTCTTGTACCTTAAAACCAAACGAAATGAAGGACTCCAAGCTCTAAGACCCAAAAACTCGGGAAAAAACTGGAGGACCTCTTGGGTTAGCAATCAGGGAATGCAGTGTGGCACTGAATTGCTTCTGGGGCTGGAAAGGGAAGGCTGCAAAAGGTAGAAACGAAGTGCTGAAGCAAGCACGAAACAGGAAACGAGTCAGCCCCGGCAGGCGATGATGAGAGCCGTGTGGGAGGGACCGTGCAATTACATTTTTCGTGCTGTGCGAACGAACACGAAATGACAAGCCTGGCAAACATCAGGATGAGGAGCAGGCAGACCCTCCCCGGGCAGCGGGGGGCGAGGCTGCGGCTCTGAGCGCCCCTTTGGCTCTGTGCCTGCTTCCCTTCCCCTGGCTTTCCCTTCCCCTGGCTTTCCCTTCCCCTGGCTTTCCCTTCCCCTGGCTTTCCCTTCCTGCTGCCCTGGCCGCGCTCCGGGCAGGGCAGATGGCTCCGCAGCCGCGGGTCGGGGATCCCCCGGGACCCGCTGGCTCAGAACCAGGAGCCCTTTCTCCAGGAGCCCTTTCTCCTGCCCGCCCCTGGGAACGGCAGGTGAAGGGCGAGGACAAACCCTGGGTGCTACAGCCTGCAGTACAGTCCGTCACGAACAAAACGCGATTAGCTGCTGAACGAGTCCCTACAAAGGCACTCAGAGAGCCTGGAAATCCCTGCCTATTTCCAGGAAATCAAGCCAAGAAGCATCACTTGATTTTAAGCAGGGCAGGAAGGAGTTACTTCTAAGTGTTAAGGAGGCAAAAATGATCTGAGAATTTACAAACACAGAGCTCCCGAAATAGCTCTGGCTCGTCTGGAAGGCATCAGAAGGATCCTTATTGTTTCATGTGTGCTTAGAGTGGCACTACTGCAAGTGCTGCTAGTGTGTGCAGTAGAAACATAACTGGAAAATAACTCTGTACTTTTTTTTATTAAGAAAATTTTAAATTTGTATCAGCTGCTGCTGCTTAGAATAGTAACAACGCTAACCCAGTGACTCTGTGGAGCACTGGCACTCTCCACAAAAGTGCCATGTGCTCAGCCAAAACTCCACATAACTGTGAACCATATCAGGGTAAGGATAGCAGAACTGCATGGGAAATCCTTTGCTGGAGGTGATGGGAAGTTTCTCTTTGTCCTGTAGGATACCAGGAGTTTTATGTCTTGCCTTACAGGGCTGACACAAGCATCATCACCAATGGAAGGAAGCAAGACTCCATGCCTGACACTATGTGTGTGGGGAAGATGTTGCAACAGCAACAGCCAAAAGAAGCAATGGGACAGGCTGCAATACAGTCTCCCAGTGTAGCCTTTGAAATGGGTGTCACTCTAAACAGACATGTTTTTCCCCTTTGATTGCTCACTTCCTCTAAAAACAAGAGGAGCCAAATGCTCATTACAAGCCAAGAGCTTTTTTGTTTTGTTTTGTTTTGTATTATTTAATGGCAGTGTATAGCTGCTGGTCACACACTTTAAATCATTAGTGGCATGACCATCTCTTTCCTTCCTGACAATTGCTGAGAAATGGCAGTGCAGACAACGAACTGCTTTTTATTTATCTCTCATAAATCAGGAGCAGTCAGGCCTCCTTTGTTCAAACCCAAAAGAAAATAAACCGGTCAGTGAAACATTACCACCAGGCTAAGCAATACCCACACAGGTTCAGGAATCCTGCACTCTAGCCCGCTGGGGCTCAAAGCATCCCCATCTGTTTCCTTTCAAAATATTTAATCAGAGACAAAAGTGACAGTGGGGGAAGGGAGTAGGAGATCAAGCAAAGCTGGAGAAAACCACCTCTTCCCCATGCCAACAATGAGCTCTGTACTAACACACATAAGCCAAAAGAAGGATGACTGCTCAGGAGAGTGACCAGAGACTTTAATCTTCAGATTTTGCAAGGAAAAACATTTCCTTTCTCCCACAGGAGCTGCCAGCCTGGAGCGCTCCCCATTCCCCTCCCCTCTGCTGGCCAAGCTTTCCTCCTGTGTCAAAATTCCCACTGAAGCAGTAGTCAGCTAGATAAACAGAGCAGTCCCCAGATGCATCCCCTTGGAGGCTGAAGTAATAGGTCATGGGAAACAAGCAGAGGCAACCATTTCTTCCTGATACTGTGGTCTCCAACAATCATTGCTCAAACTGAAGTTTAACTAAACAAGCCAGGACTGAATTCCAGTTGAAAAAAAAAATCCATTGGTGCATTAGAAACCATGTTTCTCCCTCAATAAATTGAAGGTCTTAGGCTCACCCTGGTTTGGAAGCCAGGTTAATTGCCATGAAATGTATACTGAGTTTGTGCTACTTGGTCAAAAAAAGCACCCCTTCCTACTCCTTAAGAAAGGGACAAAAAATATTAATGAAAGTAGGAAAACCTTTCTACATGATGCCTGTGGTTATAGCTCTTTGGGTCTGTCTTTTAAGGAGCTCTGAAGGACTTCAGCCTGACTTGGAGGTCAGGGGAAGGAAGTATTGTCCATTGCCCTCGAGTATGGGAAGCACGGGTAACTTCTCCATACTGGCACCAGGACATAAAGCCAGGCAGACACGACTCAGATCTCCAGACCATCAGCAATGCATTTAAAAGCCAAACTAATTCTCCCTTCTCAGACACTTTTTCCTCAATACAGTGATTTCTGCCATGAAACAAGGGCAGGAGATACCCACCGCTATGCTCCTTCTCCCTGCCAGGCTTGGTGTTATATTTTTCTCAAAGTTTCTCCACCTCAAATCCAGTGATTTTTATTTAAAAATCTAAACTTCTCCTCAATAACAGGCAGGTTTTCACAGCTTTTTTAACATGTGAAGAGGCCAAAACTATTCTGAGAGATTTACACTGAGAGGCAAACAGGTCATCATAGGATTTCCTAGGGATCAGGAGCCTGAAGAGATTTGGCCAGAAGTAGGTCACATACTTGTCTATGAAAACAAATAATTAGTCATGTAAAACTATACATTGGGTGGTTTCCAAAGGGAACAAAAGACATGGCAGCAAACCAGGCAGAAATGGAGATAATATAGGACACTGTTTCAAAGCCATTTTGCAGACTGGATCTGCCTGCCTTGTTCAGGGAAAACTCTTCTTGTTTTACACAGGGGAACAGCAAGCAGGCAGCTTTCTGTCTACCAGAGCCTCTCCAGACATTCTTATTGCTCTAGAGAGAATGAGACAAGCCTATTTTTTTCTAACAAGAAGCAATTCCCACCCTCAGGCTGAAATCAATAGTAGTTAAGGCTCTGCATTAGTATCTGTCATGAGTTGTTCAAGGACCCCACCAAAATAACCAGGCCTCGGTCTGACTGTGCAGCAGGCACCTTTTAGGGTGGATGCAGCCTGTGGTCCACATCCCTGTGTCTGGGTACTGCCAACAGCAGTTCAGAGGGGTGAGAACAGCCTGAGAGCTGCTGCTGCTGCTGCTCCCAGGCCAGGGCAAGGCATGCTGGAAACTCTCTGGCTCCTTCTGTCAACACTTAGAGAAAAAGTTACAGAGAGAGGTTAGCTGTTCCTAAGAACTAATGACAGGGTCCGTGCTGAAACAGGGACTTTGCTCAAGCGAAGAAACTCACAAGAGGAGGGAGTAAAGGCAGGTTATGAAGTACTTAGCTGGCCTGTGCTTTTTGGAGATGTACAACAGGGTTTAATGGCATCCTCTTTGGCTCTGGCATTGAAAGGATGGAGTCGTGTTTACCAACACATATTGAGCAAGCACTACCAAAGTACTTCCAGCAGAAAGAGAACAAAACTGTAGCTCTGCAGCTTGGACCGACATCTGACAACTAAGCATGACTTGTAAAGAATAACTCAGAAGAGGCTGTGACATGGCTCAGTTTGAACACACATGCCTTTTAGAAAAAGCTACAAAACTCTTTGATACATTTCTATAGTGTATCATTGGTTGTCTGTGCCCAGCACCTTGTGTAGCACTGGAATATGGCATTTCTATTAAAACAACTTTTTAAGAAGAAAGAAATAAAGAAAATATAGTGCTCAGAGAGGCAGCTCCATTGCACAGAGGCACGACTCTTTGACCTGTTTGAAATAAAGAAAGTAAGAACAGTACAGGAGTGATAATAGTGGTCAGTAAATACTAGAAGGCACACTACAAACGAAATACCCTACCTGCACTTTTCTGGATTACCACATTCAGACTCTCCTAACCAGTAAGTAAAATATACTCTTTTCTATGGCACCATGAAGATCCTGTCTTTGCTGTCATTTCCAGCTGTGTTCTCACTCTTCATTTTTGTTTCATTTTGGTTTTCAAAGAATAGACAACAAAATAAGACATTCTCTTTAGAACATGCATTCAACAGTGAACTTCTAACTAGGAGTTAATATGAGTTCAGGATTTACTGAAAGCAGCCCCAAAGCATAGGAGAGGGAGCTTTTCAAAACCATGTTCCACTCTTTCCCTGCCACAAGAATGACACTCAGTGCTACACCTGCTGCTGCATTTACCTTGTCTGGCTGTATATTCATTGTCTTCAATCAGTCTTGCCAATCCAAAGTCAGCAATCTTGCATATTAGGCCATTGCCCACCAAGATGTTTGCAGACCGCAGATCTCTGTGTATGTAATTCATCCGCTCGATGTACGCCATTCCCGCAGCCACCTGCGAGCAGCAGGAAAGACAAACCATGCATTTAAAACAAACTCAATGCACACATGGGCTATAAAACACGTACACCTCACTGCTCAGTGTTCTGGAGACAGACCTGGGCCGCCATGTCCACCAAATTCGGTAACTTCAAAGCTCTTCCTTCTCCATCCTTTAAGAAATCTAGCAAACTCCCTGCGAATGCAGAGTTGACACAATAGAGAGATGTTAGGAAAACAACTCATCAGAATAGAGGTGCAGCAATATGTGCAGTATTAAAGACTGCAATGTTTCAAGTTCAAGGGACAGTTTCAAAAAACCCCATAGTATCTCCAAATTCTCCTATTGTACTCACTTCACTCTTTAAGTTGGCTTGCAGAAGAATGTGCCACTAGTATGAGAGTTGCAGGGAAAGGAAACAGGATTGTTTTAAATTTTCATGACCATTACTGAGAAAGTTGATCTTTCTTAACTTTTCCAGTGCTCTTTAAAACTACATGCCTGCTGCTCTCTAAAGGCCTCAGCTAACTCAAAGCAGCAGCTCAGTTCCAAGCCACACAAGTTATGGAAGAAGTCAGATCCCAGCTCAACCTGCTCCAAAAGAAAGGTCAGCCCAGAGCCTGGTGAGCCCAAGGGGGATAGCATTTTCAAAGGCTATTTTTCCTTAAAAATTGGTAGTGCTTCTCCTCTAGGTAACCCAGAACTAAATACAGCATGAACATCATTAATTTTAGAAGACAAAGAAGAGATGAAATGGAAGCAATGTTAGCAAAAGTTACAAGAACCTTGCTTTCCCATGCAAGAGAAAACAAGAAAGTACCCTGTTGCTTTAAAAAAAGAGCCTAGGATGTTACAGCTTCTGTCCTAATCTTGTATCTGAACAGAGAAGTGTAGCAGTCTCCTTTAAATAAGGTCAGAGAATTGGTTTAATAAATAAAGGAAAAAGACAAATGATTAAGTGTTTCTCCTTTGATAAATCATCAGCCTCATGCTCAGATCCAAAGATGTAAAATGTTACAGTACAAACGAGTAAAGTAAGCCAAAATAAACCCCATACTTCAGAAGGGTTTTGAAAAGTCTTTATTTTTAAAGGGAAAAAGCATATGCTTGTCACTGAGACATGATTAAAGTGTGAGTTAGTCAGGGCTTGGATGCCTCTGAGGAGGGAGGTGGGCAAGCACCTGCCAGGAAAATAAAAGTCAACTCCAAATAGACTGAAAGAATGCACTTAAAATTTCAGAGTGTATCCTCCAATGTACAATGAAACTTCCCTGTGAGAACTTATGTTTCCTATTTGGTTCATTTGCTTTTCCAAAACAAGCAGATTTTTTGCTCTGCTCTCAGCACCCCTGCTGGAGATCTGATGGAGCAAAAAGTTTTCTTTTTCTCATTTTACTACACTGTTACCAGCTAAGTAGCTTAAGGAAGAGACAAGGGAGAAAGGGGAAAGTGAAGGAAAAAGAGGAGGTAAAGAATAATATGTGCAAATCATGTATTGATGGGATGATGATGATGATAATGGGGTGGACTGAAAGTCAAGTGTGATCTGAGAATGAGGTGCAGTGACAAGATTCAGGATTGGCTAAATAAAGAAACAGAAATCCTAGGACAACAAGTAAACACTGAAAGAACATGTCCTAAGAGCTCTCTGATGCCAGGAAAAGATAGGATCTTGGGAAGCAGCATGTAGTATCATCAAACCTAGAAAATTCATATCACTTGTCAGGGAAGTTTAGATGCTGATGCAGTTGGAATCACTTAGCCTGCACCAACTTCTCTTTCCCCCAGCTAGTACAGATTTTCTTTGTACATCAGGTTTTGGGCCCAGTTCATAGTGGAATTCATAATTCTCCTCAAGCCAGAGGTGACTCTAGCTTCCTGTTCCCTCTCTCCTTCCTTGCATGCACCTCGCTGCACCTCCCTCTGTATCCCCAAGGAAAACCAATAAAGAAAAAATATTATTAAGCACAGCAGCTCTGGCTTCACCTTTACTCATGTACTCTGTGACAATATAGATAGGCTCTTCAGATACCACAGCATAAAGTTGGACCAATTTGTCATGTTTTAGCTTCTTCATGATTTGGGCTTCCTCTAAGAAGGATTCTGGAGACATGGTGCCAGGCTTCAGGGTCTTGATAGCCACTTTAGTATTTCCATTCCACGTACCTACAAGCACAGACACTTAGATTAAATATCTTTTGCTCCTTTTTCTGCCTGATGCTTAATGTAAGCAAAGAAAAAAATAGCAAAGACATTTAATACAAGATTTTTAAAAAAAGGTTTCGTTTCCCATGTTGCCTTATCATTATATTCTTCCCACACCTCCTTCATATTTTAGTCTTTTTCTGTTACACTGAAAAATAATACTCCCATTGGCACCGGGACACAATTGCTGTTGTCCTTCTCAGACAAGGTTTCCAGTGATCTCCACAGAAGCCTTCTCTGAGTAAGAAATGTGAGACTGCTGAAACCTGTCTTTGTGTATTCCCTTGCTAACAAGAAATTGCTACAGACAACAACACAGCTCCAGTCACGGATTTGGACAACAAAACTGGTTAAACCAGAACTTCTCATTTGCAACACATTTTAACATTTTGGTTTTTTTCTGGGTCAGATGGAAAAAAAACCCAACAAAAACCCAAAAAACTCCTGAGAAACAAATCCCGAATTGATTTCATTTTGGAAACACATTGAAATGTGTCTTTTTCCTTCCCCTCCTTATCCCCAGGAGCTGCTGACAGAAAATGAGGTGTTCCTGCTCACTTCAGTTTGCTCTATACTTGTGGTCAGCAGTTAAATGGACAAGTTGCATTATTTTTTAGCCATCACCTACCAAGCCTTCTGGATCACCCAAAACCCTGCACAAGAACCTGGAGAGAGCTGGGGAAGGCTGACTCAGGGCATCCTGCAAGAGGTGGGGCTTCACCTGGGTGTTTGCAAGGGGGAGGAGGAGGACTGGAAAGAAAGAAAACCCAGAAAACCTATTTATGTTAATAGTGGGTTTTTTGTTTGTTTTTTTGTGTGGGAAGGAAAAGGAAGGACAATTAAAATGGGCAGAAATACCACTTTTCCTACTGCTTTCTGGTTGTCCTTTGCCCCGACTAGCCAGAACCCCGCTCCAGAGTCAGGGCTGACATGGCTTTGAATGTGATCTGTAGATAGGGAGCTGCTGTGTGATAAAGCAGAACAACACTAAATGACTTCAGGAATTAATCAGATTAAAATCTACTCCTCTGTAGTGAAGCATGAGGATAGCAGAAAGCCCACAAAGTACACAAAGGCTGTGTAATAAAAAAAGGTAACGTGTAAAATAACGCAGTTTGTTAAAAGTACATGAACAATAACAGGGCTCAGCTGCTGCATGGGAACTGGTTAGGCCAAAATAACTTTATCATGAGCTTTTGCAACCTGCCAGAGTATAAAAAGAACCAAAAAATGGGTCCTTTTTGTGCAAATGCTCAGGTCCCAGGTCCACCTTGCCTGGCTGAGGATAGCAGAAGAGCAGTGGAGGAGCTGCTGCTCCTGTGCTTCTCCTCACCTTTAAAGGGCAATCCCAAATGTCTGGGGGGAGGCTTGAGGCACATATTAGTCAGAAGTGTGCAGTGCAAGTTTGGTTTTCATTACACCTTGATTGTGTTCTGCCAGTTCAGTGCCAGGTATCACTCCACTGCCAGTGGAGTAATGCCTTGAGTTACCACCTTTGCTACCCCAGCACACTTCAGAAGGACCCCTGAAGCCTTAATTTCTCTCAGTTCTTCAAACCAGAGCTGAAGCAGGACTTTGCTCTAGTGGCATTCCTCTGTAAGCTGGGAAGGATGTGGTTTTGCCTCTAATTTCAAGCAGGGTGGCCAAAATCTTTTGTGGAGGGTGACAGGGAGTGTGTTTTGTCTGGAGTCATTGAGGCTCCAGACTGCAGTGTGCCATCAGTCAGGGCCACTTTGCAGAGGTACCACAAATTATATGAACCAGGAGTAAAACCAGAGTTTCATGGGCACCAGACTGGCATTAATAAAATAGAATCTCACCTTGTGTGTTTACAGGATTAATTGTGTACTCTCTGTTTTAATAAAAATCCCAGGACTTATTCTATGACCATGAAGTGTTTTCAGCAAGTCTGTTTTTAAATACTTTTATGAATTTCTCTGGTTTTAAAAAAGAAAATAAACCAAAAATGTTAACTTATCCTCTCAGCCCTGATTCCAGTTTAAATTATTAAATTTTCTTCTTCTGTTTTGCTATATTTCTCTAATAGAAAAGTAGCATAGACTTCCCTCTGAATTCCTCCCATATGTAGTTAGTTACTACTTAACGTGTTTTTTATAAATTTTACTGTGTTAATCTACTCCAATTTGGTAATGCTTCAGGGCTGTTAACATGTTTTTTACTATATATTAAGAAACAGAATTTCATAATTGTAATAATAATTTTTGCATTTCTGACAGACACTTGGTACTAGTACTTGGCACTTTATTTCTCATAGCTGATTTTTTTTTTTTTTAATATTTGTTCCTTTAACTTGTTGTATTGGTTTAAGATCTATGGCACACAGAGCTGACCATTATATTAACATCAACTGGAAACATTCGCATGCATTCAAGATGGAGAACAAGAAGGAGAAACTGCAATTATCTGGAAATGCCAACAGAAATGTAGGCAGCGTTCTTTGCAACAGGTCAACTGTAATTCTGTGAGATTCTAAATTTCTATATTTCTATTAATGTCTATATTTTTAGTCTATAAATTCTGTACATTCACAGACTTGTTGCTGTGCTTCTTGCTGTAGTCCTGCAATGGGAAAGAGCTGCAAGAACCCAGGAGAACCCAGTGGCTGTTTGGGCTGTACATATTTTTGTGTCACTGCAACAAAAGGAGGAGTCAAACTGCCCCATCAAAATTTTGTGAAGAAACAACATATAGTGATTCTTTATTTGAATTGTAATTTTAGAGTCTATACAGAATGCAATTTGGCACAGAAATTGAGCCACATCTCATGAAATGGCCACTATATTGTGTTTCAATGTTATGGCCATACTAAGATTTATGTAAATTGTAAACTGCTATTGTTTTGAACTCTTTAAAAGAATGGGACTCATGATGAATAAGTTAAGCTGGCAAGTGTGCAGAAAACAATGTCAGTGGATTTGGAAAAGGTCAATATTTCTGGGCTTTGAAGTGGGGGTTCAGCTGGGCCTGCAAGTTTTGCCTCTGTTGTCCCTGGTCTCTATATTGAGTTACTGGGTTCTGCTGCAGATACAAATTTCAAAGAGAATGGAAGAAGTGGATGCATGGGAAAGCTAGCTCGACAATATCAGCTTGCTGGTATTTGCCATTATTTTTAAACTGGGAGAGTGGATGGAAACATTTTCAGGGTCTGATTTCATCAGTGCTACAACACATGAGGAAAGAAAAATGTCTACTTACCAGATTAATTTCTGGTTAGCCATTCTGCCTTACAGGTTTAGCATCATTCCTATTTTAATATCTAGCAATTGTGTAGCCACCCAAATAGACCCAATGCATTTACTGAATTTTAATGCCCTAACTTCTCATATCACTGTGTGCAAGTGAAAGGAAGCTTCCCCATGGATTACTGTATTTACGTTTGACTGTTTCAGGCAATATAAACTAACATTTCATACTATTCTGATCTTTTAGCTTTAAGATCTATACTTGAAATGCTTATTTCTGTCAAGAGGGCCTTAAAAGATCCATCCAAAGCAAAATATATTCTCTGCCTTACCACGCCACACTTCAGCGAAACACCCCTGACCAAGCTTCTGTTCCAGAAATAATGAATCACGTGCAACTTCCCATGCATCTTTAGCCAATCCAACAGTTTGTGGGGTATTATTCGTAGCAATCACAGTTAAGTTAAAACACAAACCATCAGCTTTCTCTATAGGAGAGGAAATTAATAAAAAAAACACACTTATAATCCAAAATTATGCATGCATTGAGAAAGATGGAAGGTGAGAGTCTCTCAGTGCTGCATTTAAGTTCATTTGCAAACACTGTTTTCTGGATTCTTTTGTTAGCTTGCAGAAAAAGACTTCTTGGTATAGCCAAGAGATTACTATGTGAGCCTTGATTCATTATTAAGACAGTGGTAATTTGTCAAAATCAAGACCTTCCAAGGAAACACGGATTTTCAGTTTTCTTTTGCCATCAATTATAGTGAAAGTTGAAGATTAAAGAATTTCAAAGTCAAACACATGATTTCAAAGACATTTTTCCTAGCAGTTTGAGCTTTACTAATTTTTTTCTTGTGGGTCACAATGTCCTACATTTTCACCTTCCATCTTGTAATCCCCACACAGAGAGCTATTTTAGAGTAATTATTTTGCTCCATACCCATCCATACTTCCCCAAACTGCCCATTTCCCAGTCTCTTGATCAACTGTAGGGATTCTCGTGGAATTTCCCAGACATCTTTGGTTTTGACAGACAGATCAGTAAGCCTTGGCATTCCTTTATGACAGGGGACTACTAAGCGGCAGCAAAGACCTGCAGCTCTCTCTGATGGAGCCAGAAGTGAAGCCAACAGCAAAGGAGAGGAAAGAAAAAAAAGTGTGACATGAAACAAATACAGTAAGCATAAAAACAATGCTACTCACAACAGCTGTTAGTTGCATACCACAAAGCATCCTGGGAGATTAGGAATTGAACACTGAAACATATTCATTTGAGACAGAACAGGAAATATTTTAGTCTCTGCATGGCCTGAAATGGAAGGTGACCACATTGGTTTCTCTTGCAGACTCAGGATTTCCCTCCTCCCACAATGCTGCATTAAGATAACCTCTTGGGTGACTGGTTTACTATTGTACAGTATAGCTTTTTAAAAAATAATCTGTCAATTACAATCTGATCTGCTTCTGTACTGAGTAAAAGAAACAGGGATACGTTTTTTTCTGAAAAATCACAGCCATGAAAATTTGGTGGACTTTTTGTAGTCTGGAAAAAGGCATTTTCTATATCCTGCTCTGTAAAAAGGTGTCTTTGTAGGTGTCATGCAAGTCTGACATTCTTTCTAGAGCAAACCTTCATTAGCATATGTAGTGAGTCCTACATTGTTTGAGGCACGTTCATGATATTATCTCTTGCAAAGCTTCACAAAAGACTGAACTGTGACAAAAGTCACACAAGATATTTTGGCAAGAGTAAAACCAATGATATATACATACATATGAAATACATATACACACCTATTGATGAGGAGTATACCTCTCTGCACAAAGCAGGCTACAATATAAAGCCTGCACAGAGACTTGCACCTTAAAGCAGGTGCAGCAGAACAGAACAAGGTGAGGAAGTGCAGTTGCACTTCAGACTCAAACATAATCTGCATTCTTCTGTGCAGAATTTCTTTCTACACACATGAACGGGTTGTTTCAGCATCATAAGGTGGGCAAGCACTGAAGCTCCTTGCAACACCAAGCCCCACCTCATTAGCACATTAACTGTGCATTGTGGCTGCCCCAGAATTCAGAGTGCAGAGCCCTCGTGGTTTGAGTCAGCTGAGTCTGGGGTGGAACGAGGGCTCCTGTGTTCACCTTGGTTCTGGAGGCTGCAGGGGAAACCTCTGGAGTGCTGTACCATGCCTCCAGAGCTACCCTGCCTGGATCCTACTGATTATGCCTCAGTGTTGCACAGAAATAAATGGCTGTTTTCGGATCTATTTGTTTCTGCATCTGTGCATAGAAAATACGCCACCCAAATAAGCTGACCACAAAAACTAAAATTTGACATATACCAACTGGTACAGTGAAGTTGTAAATTATGTTCCTTATATGTGAGTTTTTATACCTCATTTAGCTTGAAGTAGAGTCACCAGAAACAACTATAAATCCTCCCTGG
>VZTT01048289.1:21494-43129 GCA_013400855.1 Buphagus erythrorhynchus
AGAGAGCTGACGCCAGCTGACCACAGTGGTATTCCATGACATATGGCATCATGCTCAGCGTGTAAAGCTGGGGAAGAAGAAGGAGAACAGGGGAATGTTTGGTGTGATGGCATTTACCTTCCCAAGTCATGGTTAGGCATGATGGATGCCTGCTTTCCTGGGGATGGCTGAACACCTGCCTGCCCATGGGAAGGGGTGAATGAATTCCTTGTTTTGCTTGGCTTCTGTGCATGACTTTTGCTTTACCTATTAAACTGCCTTTATCTCAACCCATGAGTTTTCTCACTTCTACCCTTCTGATTCTCTCCCCCATCCCATCATGGGAGAAGTGAATGAGTGGCTGTGTGGGGCTGAGTTGTTCTCTGAGGTTAAACCACAGTACAATGTCACATTCACTGCTAGTTTTAAATTTCTATGAGCATAATTAATCTGAAACCCAAAGATATCAAAAAGCCATCTATCAACATGGCATTTTAGATCACCCTTAAGGATCACACTTCACTGTCTAGATTCCCTCTGCTGGCCACCTGGAGGAGGTAGCACAGGACCAGGCTGCATTTTCAAACACTGAAAAAAGCTCTTCTACAACATTTAAGTGCGAAGAGGTTCATGCAGGACCATCTTAAGGCAGCACTCTGTAGGCTGAGCATGAATTTTTGCTTTACACTGGTGCACACAGTGGGACATGGTACTGCCTTTCAGACAATGCACATTGCTGCAGGATGTGCAGCTTTAAGAGAAGTTTATTTCTCAGCTTTTTGCAGGATGCAATGATTTGGGATTTAGCAATTCCTATTTCATTCTCAGCACCAGATTCACCAGTGTTTAACTCCTACCACTACTAACAAGCATTCTCTTTTCTATTTCTGGACTGCTTAGAAACTCTTTGTCAGTTCCCCTCTCTGTAAACCAGAGACTTGCTCACTACATAAAACATTATTATCAAATGATGATAATGGAGAATTCAAATGGAGAATTCAGCCTTTTCTGGAAGAAAACAGTTATAGAAAACACACTGTCTAAGCTAATACTGGAAGGAAAGGTTGTGTCAAGGTGAATTCTTTAAATTTTCAACTTTATTTAACAGTTTAAAGGAACACGAACTCTATGGAAAACAACTAGAAAACAGCTGTGATTAGTCAAAAAGAAGATGCTTCCAATTTTACAGTTCAAGAAACATGAAGTGCAAATAGCTTTTGCAGAGGCTGGCAGTTGACACTATTTTAATATACCCTGTGTGCATTAGTGTGTCAGGCAAATGGCCCTTTTTGTTTGTGTCTCTAGTATTGCCAGTGAAGTGCTAACCCTTCCCCCATATGCTGCTGTAGAACATTTCGGAGGCATTATGCCACACTGAGCTTGATAAATTGTCCCATTCCATCTCTTCTCCTTACTGTGCAGAGAGTCCACTAGATGGAGGTATTTTGTCATATCTAGGGAGGAAAAAAGCAGTCCCATAGATGATCACAACATCAGGAACAACCCCTTCTGCTTTGACAGAGAAGCTTAAATCTCTCAAAGCACTGCCAGAAAGGAGGAGGAATGCAGGATTTTTTTCACAGCTCTTAATTTAGACCTGCAGCTGAGGTAGGAGGCAGCTAGTCAATGGGGCCAGACAGGGTGTGGTGGTGGGAATGCTGGGGATGGCCCAGTGTTTTGAAACCCCAAAGTCAGGCTCTGCTCTGAACCACTCTGCAGGTACCTCTTTCACCCAGACTGCCTTTAGTAAAATTTCTGGGTTCAAATCACAGGGATACCCCCTGTATGTCATTTCAGGTGTTGCGCTGAATGTTTACTCCGAACCAAATTTCATTTGTTGAGAGCTAAAGCAAAACCCAAATCCAAACCCCTCCAAAAACTCTAGACAAACTACATTTTTTGCACACATATGCTATCTATTTGCAAGCAGCATTGGCAGGTGCTTAAAAAATGGGCTTATTTCATATAATTCCTGATGTAAGTAAGAAGAGAGGAAGCACTCTTACAGAGAAACAGCTTTCTGGAGATTCTCAGTCTGGCTGTCACTACTCCAGGGGTGTGGTTAGGGCCGTGCTTGTAAGCAAATAGACCTAACTACAATGGGAACTGAGCTTCTATAATCCTACAGGAAAATCAATGAATGCTTGGTCTTTTTTCCTTTCTTAGAAACCCTTCTTCCAGGCAGTAATTACCTGCATCAAAATGCATGTACTGCAGCCACTGACATGAAGGGGAATCTCTCTGTCTCACCAGCTCTAAAGATGATTGCTCCATAAGTCCTGGTGAGCACCACCAGATTTCACCAACTGGCATGTACAAGGTATTTATAATATGTGGAACATTTTGTTTCAAGTTATGGCACAGTTTGTGCAAGGTTAGGAAAGCAGAAGGCAATGTGAACAAAAATGGATCATAGGTTTAAAAAGGGTTCCTTTCCAACCGCTAATTTAGAAGGAGAAAGGTTTTAAACTGCTGCTCCCTCTACAAGTCGTAACTGAAGTTTCTGTACTTTCATCTACATCAAAGCTCTTTAGCTTCATGAAATATTCCACAGAATTACCTGATTTTTTTTAAACTTCAATGCACATTGAGCCAATTCCAACCCTGCAGTTGCTATTACCAGGAGTTGAACCAGGGGTGAATTTGCCTCATTGTCACATATTATAAGAGAAAAAGAGAAGACCAATATCACAAAACCTTTAGAAAGTGACATACTTGGTTGTTAACCCATTTTTACCTCTACATGATAGCAGTAGTGAACATAAAACAGAGCCTGCCACTTTATGCTCTTAGCCAAGAATTACAAGATGTTCAGATATAGGTCAGTAGCACAGTGAGTTTTAGAAGTTATTTTTAAATCGCTAAGGGATTTTTTTCCTATGGGCAGTTGATAAAATTAATTTAAAGTTGATGATTTCCAGGATGGAAATGTAGTTTTCATGTCAGATGCACCAGAACCTAGGAAGTTCTGACTGCATCACCTACCTTTAAAAGGACAAAAATGCTTTTAAACTTGGCACGTGAGTCTGGATAATGACTCTTTTGTGAATCAGCTTCAGCTCATTTCTGTATAGGGATACTTGCAGCAGGTTGGAAAAAGTGTTAGTACATGCCTTGCAGAACCTCTGTAGCTACTGATGAAGTACAGAGCTGGTAGTCTCAGTTCTGAATGTGGGGTTACTGTGAAATGTAAGCAGTAAATCACACAATCTAACACATTTTAAAAAGTAAAGCTGCATGTGGTTGAAGTTTTTGTTCCCCAACAATACGGCACTTTGCAAAAGCGCACTAAATGCAAGGACGAGTAAGCATAGAGTAAATCCCCTCCATACTTGAATATCCAACATCAGATTTTACTAATAACATAAGAAAACATTATTGGAAACTTTTTAAGTTTGAAACTATTAAAAAAGTAGATTCCCAAGCCTAAGACTTACGAGCTGTTAAGTATCTGGAATTTTTCTCCTTTGTGAAAACTCAAGTCATCTTCTGTTCTTGCTTCATAGTCATAAAGCGCCACAAAAAGAGTTACACCTAAAGAAAAAGACAGGTGGGTTATACTCCATCACAGAAGACAGGAGGGAAAGGAACCTCAAGAGATGATGTGGCTAAGGCACAGCTACTCCAGTTGCTAAGGAGCAAACCAAACTGAGCCCTCCAACTTTTTGAATGATTCTCGAATCTCTGGTCTTATGCAGCCAGTGGGCACTCCACCTCCTTCCCTCTGTACAGTCACAGTATCCCAAGAAGCCAAAGGGGATTGAAAAGACAGTTTAGCCATAGCCAGACCTTGGTGCCCACTACTTGAGGTGGCTTAGCCCACACTTTACATTCTCTAGTAGAGGGATGAGGCAGTTAGCCAAATTTGGCATGTACACATAATTTATCAGCCCCAAGTGAACCTGCAAGTTAGCAAAGGTAGGGGTAAAGACCCATATCCACCCTACCTCAATTCTTCACATTATTTCATGAAATAACTCTTCCTAAGAGCAACATGCTGAGACAGTCAGGCCTCTGCTGTAGACACATGATTGACACTACCAGCAGTAAAATAAGACTTTCAAGCTCACCTGTTCCTCCTCTTGTACGCAGCGTCCCTGTATGAGAGGAGGAGTTGACTCCACCAAACACGGTCAGTCCTTGGCCTCCTGTGGCATGGAAGTTGTTGTAGTTTGGGATTGAAGTCACACCAAAGCTAGGATAGTGCTGTGGAGTAGGATCTGTCCCATAGCGGTAGCCTGAGCTTTGAGTTAAACTGCCATCCCTCTCGTCAGTCAGTTTTGTTGCTTCTTTATCCTTACATTGCACACAGCCCATTATCTAAAATCCTAGGACAGGAAGGAAAGGATAGGTGCTCATATGTTGATGCTCACCAGATCTCCAAACACACATATGATGAGGCTCAAATTAAGTTCACTGCTTAAAAGTTAAGTACTTTGGAAAAAAAACCTGCAGTGATTTGAGTATAAACAGCAACATGTTGGAAAAAAGCTCACACAAAATCTTCCCTGAGGGCCTGGGGAAGGGGGTCCTGCCTGCTCTTAGGGTAGTGGCAGATCTTTGTCCAGCCCTGACAGGCAATATTTTGCATGGAGGGACAAAGAGGATGAAACCCATCTTGCTCACCCTTTGCCAGGAGGATGCAACGGGCAGGTGAAGGACTCAGCAAGAAAGTTAAGCTGGAGGTATTCAAGACTGCCCTGAGAACACAGAATGAGGCACTTAGCTTGTGGTTCATATTTGACCTTGCCAACTACACATGAGTGGACTTCACCTAAAGACAATAAAACCCTTCTTCCATTGCTGGAGCTCTGCATGGCAGGCAGAAAAGCAGCCACAGTGAGCCAAGAATTATTACAGCAGGAAAGTAGGAGGGAGCTTTCAGAGGACACAGCTAAAAAAAAAAAAGGAAGCTCCTTTTCATGCAGTACCAAATTGAAGGCAAAAACCACTGGTAATAGAAGGTGGGGCTGGCAAAGGTACACACGTTAAGAAACTAGAGAAAGTCCCAGAAGAATTAACACATCAAATGCAGAGCAAGTCCAAGTACAGATTCTGCACAGCATGAAACTGAGAGGGTTTCAAAAATTACAGCTTCAAAAAGGTTGCTCCAAGTTTTTTTTAATTCTTGTAACATCTTGTTCAGTACCCTCATGGGGCACTACCAGAGCCTGGGTTAATCTTTTTTATTTTAGGTGCCTGCCTCTCTCTCTGTGGAGGAGACTGAGGGTGATTTGCCACATCTCAGGAGCAGTCCTGCAAGGTTAGTCCTGTCACCTGGTATTGCCTTTCACTGCTAGCTCTAACTTTCTCTAATCCATGTGGTGGTGTTACTGAACTCTTTCCTACTGGCCCAAGTTGAACCTAGACACAAAACCTGAGTTTTTGGAGTTGGGTATGTTGAACCCAGGGAATAAGATACTTGTCTAGATACATCCTTGATCTGAAACAGTCACAGTGACTCTTAGATGCAACTTGGCACATAAATAACATACTCTGAACAGTGGGGTTGGAAGAGAGGTGGCAGAAAAAAAATCTTAAAAAATTACTTACTAGACATACTTTTTTCAGAATATGTAAATAGACAAGGAGAAAATGCAGAGAATGGAAAAATATATAGCAAAGTACTTTCCCCCCCATTTCTTTTCACAATTCAGACAATATCTGTCCCTTTGGGTAAATAAAAAGTCTATGCTTTTTTAAAATTTCATAATTTTTCTGTAGCTGCCAGGCTGTCAATTTTCTATGCCTTACCCCAACATCAACACAGGAAATTGGTTTTGACAAACTCATGGGATTCAGAAAAAGAATGTTTCACCAGTGCTAATGCTTGAAAAATTATGCAGCAGCTCCCTGTTTTTTTGTGACAGTTCACAGTCTGGATACCTGCTTCCCACATCTAATCTGCCTAATTAAAAAGAAAAACACTTCTGTTTAAGGGTATTTTCTACAATTTGCAGATACTTCCACTTATTCTACAAGTCTGTTCAGAAAAATAACCACCATTTTGTTTGCCCAATTTGACACCCATCCACAAGAAGGAGTAGAAGGAGGATCTGGGAAAATACAGGCCTGTCAGTCTGACCTTGGTGCCCAGGAAGGTTATGGAACAGATCATCTTGAGTGCACACACAGGACTGCCAAGGGATCAGACCCAGCCAAACTGGATTTAGGACTGGACATAGGCTAGTGATCACTCAGGCTGGATGCTATGATCTCAAAGGTCTTTTCTAACCTGATTCTGTAATCAACGCTGTAATTGTATTTCTATTTATTTCCTGGAGTTGTATTGCCTGCATTTAGCATGGGTCTACCCTCTCTTGCTCTTAGCCTGCTTAAAACTGCCCTTTTCCCCTTTCATTATTCCCTTCAAGACACCACATCCACTCAGCAGGGTTCCCTCATCAAAATGTTTAAGTCTTCTTGGGAGAACAGAAAAATGGACTCCTGACTCTTCACTTGCTGCATGGGTGGCATGAGCTGGGATCCCTCAAGAAACTAAAGCAGAAACTGGTTGAGGGAAAGGGGTTTGCAGCCTGGAGGCTGCAAAACACACTGCTGCAGTTACTGCTGCAGTAGCCATGCTGACCTCCTGCCTCTGCTCACTCTGGAAGCTGGGTTGGAGCTGGAGGTGCAGAGTACCATGCATCCCCAGGACCAGCAGTGACACCAGGTGAGCCCACAGGGACCATGAGAGGTCCAGAGGTGCCCTGGCCAGATTCTTGTGGAATCATGACTACTGCTTTTACTGTTTCAACAGCAGGACAGTCTGGCTCTGGAGACCCTTTGTTTGGAGATGTCACTCAGAATTGAGGTTTTCCTGGCTCCTCTCAGAACTAAGGAGTCCTATGAGCACTGCCAGGGAGTGAAGCAGGACTACATGGAAGGCAAGAGCCCTGTAGGGTGATGGCTCTCAGCATGGGCAGAGCCCAGAAGGCTTTGGGTAGGAGGGATGAGTCTGGGACTCATTACTTGGACCCTGCTATACCTCTGTGAAAGCTGTGGCTATGATGTGCCAAGGGCAAAACATGGGCAGTGAGCAAACGATGCATGGGAGATACCAGAGAGAAATCCCAGCTCCACAGGAAAGCTGGAGGGGTAGCTGACCACCTGAGCAGGAAAGAGTAAGCCATTAAATCAGCCTGCTTAAAAGCTGCAACATGGGCTTATTCACCTCAAAGCAACTAAGTGATATGCAGGATTTACTGTTTAAAGAAGAATTTCACAGCCTTTTTGTTGGCTTGCAGACTTACATCCCTGTGAAACTCTATCACCTCCTCCCTTTCCCCTCCCAGCTCTGTATCTACTCGTATTTTTTTCCATGTGCTTTCATGAAAAAAGTAGAGAAGAAAATTAAAGAAAAAAGAGATAGGAAACATGAAATCTGGGAGACTAGTGGGAGGGAAAGTGGTTTTCTTGTTGCTCATTCACAAACGTTCAGTTGAGCCGGGAAAAAAATCCCCACTGAAATCTGGGAATATTTCATGTATAAATTTACAACTGCTGACAAGACAACACTACATATTTCATTTACACCTTGATAAGGAAAAAGTTGAAATGACAAATCAGCTGCAAAAAGAAAAATTGCTACAAGTATTTATTCTGAAAAAAAGTGAATAAACAAGGGGATGGTATACATATGCACTGGTAGTTTAAAAAAATGGTTTGAGTTTTATTAGTAGGAATAATATGTATAGAGAACCAGTGAATTATGAATGTCTTGATTTTTGTTTGGTTTTTGCTTGCTTTATCTTTTTGCTGTCAACAGAAGCACACAGGGAAGGAGAATTTGATGCAAAGTGAACCGCTGACAAAATGGGCTTTTTCTTTCACTGGTCCTCTCCCACTGTCACAGTGTCTAGACAATCCAAGTATAAAGACTGCTTGATTGCAGCCTCTTGTAAAATGTGACAGAGGGTGTTACTTGCACACATCTTTTCAAGCCAAGTCCCTGAAAGTTGTCTGTTCTTGGCTCAAAGAAACAGCATCGTGGGGAGTTGGCTAAATGTGAGAGAATACATGTATCCATGTACATGCCTAAAGTGATTTCAGCTTACTCAGGGGTTTCAATAAATATCTCCTCCATTCAGCACTGCCTTTGTGTCAATGAATGGAATCCAAAAACTAATCTCCTTCAGCATCAAAGAGCAGGATTTTAATATCCAAAAGTTTCATCTCCCTGCATGTCAGCATTTGGAGCTGTGGAAGGCTGGAATTACTCAGCCAGCTCTGAGATCACCAAACAAAATCTGGAGTTGTTTTACACTAAACTCTCTAGAGATGAGCACACAATGTTGCTCATCCAACATGCTGTGCATCTTACAGTAAGGGAACAAGTTTTTAATCCATTTCCACTAGGAAAGGCAGCATTTCTCAGATGTGTGAGTTATGGGTCACACAGCATTATCATAGTCTGACACTGCTAATGTTAAAAGGTATGTAACTGGCCTAATTAAAATGAACTTTACTAGTGCAAGCAAGTTGAATTTGTTTATTTTGAAGTTGTGTTTTTATGGGCAGTGTAAAACATGTTTTCATGAAAACATAAAACCCCCCATTTTCATGGGTTTTGAGACTTCCTTAGAGACAAATGAAAACAAACATTATGTTATTCGTCTCCTTTCTTGTCCTTATTACATTTCTTGGACTCCAACATTTATATTGCAAGCAATCCAATATGTGTCTAACCAGAAGAGTTGTTTCCACCCACATTGTGGAAACATTAGTCGACAAGGATATAAAATTTGTTATATCATTATTAATCATTTATATAGTCATACCACCTTAATAACCTTCATCTGTATCCTACCTGAAAGTGAAGGAGATGTATTAAAATTATTATTGTTACTGTAAATCATCCTCCTTCAGTTTTTCTTTTTGTTCTTGATACAAAATGGAAGCCAAACAAAGACAGAAGACCCAACAAAGTCAGACATCCACTCCATTAACAAAAACAAAAGCTGTTCTCTGCTAGCTAATCAAAGCCTAGGAAAAGTCCAAGAGTAACAGAAAAATTCCTTTTTTTTAATGCTTCTATTTTAAAAGTGAAAGCTCCAACATGTGATATCTGAAAAGCAAAAAGTACTGATTAACCTTTGCTTCTGCAATAGTAAGCATATGGATGGGGGGAAGAATGGTGTAAATTCACTCCTTCCGAGAATCAGAAGTTTTCTCATTAGCTTTTGCCACTCACAGCTGAAAGTCTGAATTATGGTACATCTTCAGAACCTTCTTTTTTTAGAGCTTTGAGAGAAAATAGGTCCTCAAAATGTTTGAGAGAGAGGTACTGGGAGATGCAGGGGAAAACCTGTCTACCCTGCTCCCTTTAATCCATGCTGTGGCCTCTGTCCTCCAGCCCCTTGCACATGAAAGGGAACTGGCACAGAAGAGGGCTCCAGCCTGCTGAAGAGATGGAGGTCCAGACCCAGAGCAGGTTCAGACCCAGCAGGGTGCATTCTCTTTCTTTCTGGATTTCTCTGGAATGAAATCTGATGGCATATTTTTAAGATAATTTCTCTCAGTAAAAAAACATGAAAGGGATAGGCTGGATGTCTGGTAACTGGCAACTGCCTTCTTCTGACCAAGTCTTACAAATCTTGTCTGGAAAGCATCAGCAGGGAAGCTGAATTAAGAAATAGTTATGTTAAAAGGAAATCAGAAGCACAAAATCCTTGGCTTTTATTCAGGCTCTGTGTTGAACAGGCATGAATCAAACTAGAGGGTTGCATCCAGCATGGCTGTGAAAAATGAAATCTCTAAGGGCCATCTTCTTGGTGCTTTATGTTTTGCTGAAAGCACCACAGAACTATCAGTCTGTAACATCAAATAAACCAAATTTTATGAGCTACCGTAGGATTTAATATTCAAAATGCCACATTCTGAGTTACTGGGAAGATTCAAGGAGGACAGAAAAGGCTTTCCAAGAATAAGAACTCCAAGAATTTTTAAAAGAGACTTTAAAAAGGGCTGTGGAATGCCTCCTGCAGGCTGTATAGCGGGAATAATCAACATAGAAATTTACCCCGAAGTTGAAACGTCTTACTTTCCATGCCCTATTAGTAGCTCCCTAGAGAGAAACTGATGGATTACGTATTTTGAAACACAACTCTGAGACACATTAAATTCCCCAATTTTCAGAAAAGTCTCACCCGCTTTGACCATTACAAGTCGCAAGGAAGGCATTCCAAGTTGGGCAACAAATAGGCACTTAAAACCAGTCTTATGTAGGTCAGTAATTCTCATGCTGCCTGCTTGCTGACCTCTCTTTGACTCACATCTATGCTGATGGGAGCATTTTGGATATCCAGAATTAATACTGTGTCAGTTTCAAGCCAACTCAAATGAAACGGAATAAAATAGCAGCACTTATTGCATTATTTTTGTTTTTATCTGTTAACTCTGGGACATTTTAGAGGACTGCCTACATTTCAGCTTGGCCAGTGATTCCACAATTTTTAGGTCAGAGAGATACAACAAATACTTTAAAATTCAAACTCCTGGGTGCTATTCATTATTTCCCAGGCTTGTGGGTTGCAGGTTACCATATATACATTAATTTTTATACTGATGTCCAATCTAGAAAGAATATAATTTTACTGCATTGTTATAGATCTGGTTTAGCCTTGAACAAAGCTGGAGATTTGTGTAGAATTCTTGAAAATCTACATGTGCACCACACTTGTCATGCTGCATCAAAAAATGTAAATCAGAGAAGACACAGTACTACCACTGCATGTCCTCTGACTGTTAAAGTTATATAGAAAATCTCACATAGACAAAGTCATATTCCTGAACAAAAAGCCAAAAACACCAGGGCAAAACTTCAAGTATGTTTCAAAACAACACTCAAAAATTCCTGGGCTGCATAATTTGATTTTTAAGGGAGACCTTTAATGCTTCACTCCCAGATTCTGCTTTAGTGGGCTGAGTGGAAAAAACCCAGCAGTTTTGTTCATCTGCAGCAGTCAAAAGTCAGGCTGCTGCCCAGTGTCCATGGACATCCATGGCTGGAAGAGCAGGAAGAGCAAATTAGCTGAGCTCCTGCTGCCATACTGCCCTGGTTCAAAGCAAATGCCTTTCACAGTGCTGGAGTGCTCTTACTATTGTTTCTTGTCAGCTTACATTGCTTTGGAAGTCTTCTACAATGGTGGCAGAAGGGGTTCAGGAAAGGGAGCAGCTCCAGCTGTTGTGAGAAGAGCAGACCCCGGAGGAGGCTTTGAAGTGCCATATTCTGCCCTGCTGTTCCTCCCCATTTCTGAGTGACTGGGGGAACAGCCTGGAAACAACAGCTTCCTGACACTGCAGACAAGGTTTTAATTTTAACACATGCCTGCAAAGTGTGGCCCTGTGCTTGCCTTCCCTCTTTTCCCCTTTGGGACCCGAACTAAAAGACAGTTAGGAAAAATGAAGGTTTGGGCTTCACCTTCCCCATTTAATTTCAGCCAGCCCCGGGGGTCAGGACCAGGGAAGAGAAGGTGCATGCTGAAGGATTGCACTGAGCTACAGCCAGCTCCTGCCAGAGGTTGTGAGCACAGCTGTCCATGGGATGGGGCGAGTGGCCACTCAGGGCCAGGAAGGAAGAGCGATGAACATCTTGGTCCCTCTCTGGCGAGAGATTTACTACAACCCAGATAATCTGTTTATTATCCATAGAGCTATACGATCTCTTTATTACAAGTTAGAGAGGAAAAAGGAAGTCAGTGTTCCAGCTGGGCAAGAGGAACAATAACCACATCCACGTGTTCTTTGAGGGGCAGTGGTGGTGGTGGCACTGGCTGGTAGGAGTCTGGTGGGGACATCACCTGACAAGGGCACAGGAAGCTGCATTACCACAATGCTGTTTGAGCAGCTGTAATCCAAAGCTCCCCAGTGCAAGAAGAGAAGATAAACCCTCCAAACTGCCCATGAAGGGACACGTCTCCACCCTTTTGGTTTTCTGCAGCTTCTTTGCCAGCCAAGTCTGTGAATGTCGGGGCCTCATCTTTTTCAAAAAGCAGTGAATTCTCTTCCACTCCCTGTGATACATCCCTTTCAGCAAAACCAAACCAGAACAAAACACAAGAAGCAATTAAAGGCTCATGCTGCAATCTCTTAAAGTTACAGTAACTTAGTTATACCTCATACTGTCTCAGGGCTTTTATTACTTTGAAAAAAGATGCCCTAGAAAAATGCAGCAATTGTGAGAAAAGGTCCTTCTGTAGCTTTTTTTTCTTTTCTCACCGATCTCCAAACTTCACTTGTAATCTAAAAGAAAAAGTCTTATGTGTAACTAACTTCAGAGGGAATGACCGCAGGTTTTACACTTGTGAACTGAAGAGCAAATCAGACTCAAAACTGCACATAGGATATTTTTTAATGCTTAAAATATGTTAAAAATAATCTTTGAAATTAAGAACTAATGAGAGCAGCTACATGCAGTAGACACACTGCTTACTCTGTGGTTAGCCCCCACAAAGGGTGGATCTATCCCTGGTTCTGAGAGAACACCATATAAATTCAATGGTGTGATTTCGAGCTACATTCCTCCTTCATCAGGCTGCTTGTGGTAGCTCTATTCATGAGCAGAGAGAAGCGGGTGGATGGTCTGCATAAGCATTTTGAGCTAATGTGCCTAAATTTTAAAGTGCCTTTTAAGTGTATAAATTAGAAAACCTATAGCAAGAGAACAACTGCTGCAAATGCCAGAATAATTTTGTCTTGGAAAGAGAAGAAGTAAAACACTGTCTCCACTGATTTCCTCTTTCTTTTCTCCCATTAGGAGAACAGAAAGATGATTGCAGGTTGATTCACACTGTTCTGATTTTTTTCTTTCAGTTCTTATTTTTAGATTCTACCCAGGATTAATGGGTGTTCATCTGACCCACAGTATGGGAACGGCACAGAGCAGAGTGCCAAATGTGAATCAGGATGGGCAGGGAAGGAAGGGGGGAAAGGGGAAGGGTGCAGTAAAGAAGTTCTGCCTGTTTGCCACTGTGGACTATGAAAGAGGCATAAAAAAAGATTTTCTCTCAAAAAACCCCCTCACTGCTCCTCCCCATCCCCCTTCGTCAGGCAGGAATGAAACTAACCCCTTCTCTGCCTTGTCCAATTTCTGTTTTGTGACTGAAGAACTTGGAGGATTTGACAGCAAGACGAAGGCAGCAAGCTGAGTCTCAAGTCAGGAGACTTACTTTGAAACCCTTCCAGATGCCATTCCCTCCTGAAGGGGCTCTCATTTCTCCTAGGTCACTACTGCTAATATTTTAATAGAGTTATTTAAATCCCTTATTTGTCCAGTTACATTGGGGGAAAAACACTCTCCTTCCTAAACATGAGCAAATATTTGTCTGTGGCCAGCCCACAAAGAAACCCCCAGCTTTCTCACCATCACTGTAGCTCGCTTCATCTACAGCAGCAAAGATGCTGACAGGCGGGGTTCCCCAGACTGGGTGGCAACCACATTGTGACAAAGGCAGTGAGTGCTGAAGGTCCTGACTACACCAGTAATGGGGACACACACAAGCCCTGCCTATGCTCACACATCCACAGAAAAGTTCTCTAGTGAGACTTGTTCTCTCAGACCCAGCTGCTGCCACTGTGGTTTCCGTGATGACAGCCATTTACTGCTAGATGACACCTTAGGTAAGTTTACTGCGTCTGGATGGGGTTCAGTTTCTCCACAGGATCCCAAACTCTGCTGTGTGTGCTTTAGCTTTGTGACCAAAACAATGTTGATATCTCACCCATGTTTCAGTTATCGCTGAGCAGTGCTTGCAAAGCATCAAGAACTTCTTTGTTTCTCACTCTGCCACTGTAGCAAATAGGCAGGGGAAGGTTTGGGGAGGGACAGAGCTAGGAAAGCTGAACCCAAAGGTATATTCTACACCCTCAGTGCGCGAGGAAGAGTCCACAGAGGTTTCTCTATTTCTGTGTATTTAAAACAAAAAGGCAAAACTGGATGGTAATCTGGAGCAGATAGGGAGGGTTTCACTGAAAATGACTGTTCTGTGATACACCTCGTGAAATATACAACTCTTGACAATTCAGGAGATCTGGAGATCTTGTCTGGAGTTCCTCCCTGTTTCCCAGCACAAAGAGACAAAAAACTGAAGGCCATTAAAATTAATAGCTGTGCTGTCCCCACAGCACAGGGCCCCCATGTCAGATTTGTGGATTGTGTTGTAAAGGGAAAAGGACCTCTCGATGGGGAACAAATTGACACCTGGCTGGCTGGGAGAGTCTGGTCAAATAAGCAACTGCAAGCACATTCAGCACAAACCATGATATTGAGGAAAACATCAACCAAAGGCTGTGAGAAGATGACCCTTTTCAGTTGCTTATATGCTAATTACAGGATTTTGAAAAAAAACTGATAAACTCTTCTGCTTATAAAATAGCAATGCAAAATAGTACTCTTGAAAAATAATAGCTATATTTAGACTATTATATTATTCACCAAAATAGCTGTAGCCAATTTAAAAAATCCAAATGGAAGAGGGTGGTGCCAGGCCGTATGTGTCACAAATGACATCTGGGTGACTGACAACTTGGAAATAAATAATTTTGGAGAGTTACAGGGATGATGAGCTTATTCAACACTTGCATACAAGAAGTACAAAAATCCCCTCTTGTGTTACTCTGAAGACCTTATGTCACTAGCCCTAACGCAGGCCTGTACTTTCCAAAAGGCTACAAATGACAAGTTACTAACACCTAAATTAAAAAAGGCATGGTCCTTCCTAACCCTGTGAAATTAAGCTCTTGCCAAGTAGCTTCACGAGTCATCGACAGCTTTGGCCTTGCAGCACCAAAGGGGACAGGAGCAGCTCACAGCACCATCACCACAGGGTGAAGAGCTGAGCTCCACCACACACAAGCTAAACCCCACGGTGGTCACACAAGCACCCACCCCACGTGGAGCAGAACCCACTTGCTTCCTGCCCCAGCCAGGGGCTGCAATGGGCAGGAGCTGCAGTGCTGGCACAAGCACAGCTCACTGCTGGCTGCGTAATGTAGCTACGCCTGAACTGCCTTATGAGTCATACCTGGTTTAGCATCCCTGCTCAAGACTTTGTCTTGAAAGAAAGGATCACAGATCAGAAGGTTACTGGTTGTTTAAACTGAAAAGGACCAACGCTTCCTGTGCAAATAGCTAACATTGTCTGCAATCAAATCCAGACCAGAATTTCATGCAATATGTGAGCATATGCTCTTTATAGATACATAAATTAAAATCCTAGGGCATGCTTTCTGAGAAGCAGTTTCACAAAACTAGAGCAAATGGGAGTCAAATCAGGCTGAAGGCAGAACATACAGAAAGTTGCTGATATCTGCAAAGAGTTTAAGACATTTCCTAAATGCCTACAGTGTTACAACCATGGAAATGGGCTAGATAAAAATAACACAACAAAAAAAACCCCAACAGCTGGGTTTACCAGGGAAGTGAAAAAACATATAAAATGTTATATAGAAAACTGGTACATGAAAGGGGAAAGAGGAAGAGATAATAATAAGAAAAAAAGCTAACATAAAGATTATATAGAGGAATCAAGAAGATATTAGAAAAAAATAAAGGCACATAAACTCAGAAATCACATTTTTAATTTTTCTAAGCAGATTATGAAAGATGAATCTTGAACAATAAAAACTGTAGAATCGTTCATAACAATATGACAGCAGCAGAAGTTATTCAGTAAATGTTTCCGATTAGCACACAGGTAAAAGGCTGGATGATCTGTTTATGATGATGATAATGAAATAGATTCCCACCACAGCAGCCCCTGGAGAGGGGATGTTAAGCAGCAGATAAACGATTCTGGGCGATTCAGATTAGCTGCTAGAAAAAAACTTGTCTCAGAAGGTTTATAGAGGTAGCCTTGGAGCTGCTACTACATCTAAAGCAGTTCTTGGCCCCCAGGGAAGGACCAAGGACAGGAAGAAGGCTCATACTGGGCTACTATTTGAGAAGGATAGAAAGTAATTACAGGCCAGTTGGATGAGTTTCCAGTATTTTGCAGAGGATGGAACAACTAATATCAGTCTCAATTAGTACTGTTTTTCAAAGCTCTGTAATTAAAGTCAATTAACTTGGCTTTAAGGAAAATAGATCCTGTCAAACTAATTTGATATAATTTCTTGTAAAAATTACAAGTTCACTTGATGAAGGCAGCATCACTAACAGTATTACAAATCTAAGTAATTTGACTTGTTCTGTAGAGTATCTTCATGAAGGCTTTGAAGCCTGTATGGAGTGTCTCCATCTGCACATGGAGAGCAAGACTCCATTGGTGGAGAGCACCATATAAGGTCAGGTTAATACCTTAAACCTGTTTTATACTGAAGTCACTTTTGAGTCCACAATCATATTAGAAATGTTAAGGAACTGATAAATTAAGGAAACCAAAGTGTAACTGTAAATGGGAAACTATTTATTAGCAAACAAATGGGTTCCTATTGGATTCCACAGACATTGGTGATCATCCCTTTACTATTTAATGGCCTTAGCAGGGACCTGGATTAAAGTTAAGTCATTTTGGTTAGATACAAGACTGAGAATGGCAGAAAACAAACCACAAAAGAACAAGCCTGACACAGAGCAACTGAGGTATGTAGAAAGATAGGAGAAACCAGTTTAGGTGTTAATATGGCCAACTACAAAATCACCCTGTTAGAATGAAGAATCCAGGCCATACTTACAGGATGAGAGGGAGAGAGAGGACTCTATCCTCCGAAGCAGAGACTGAATATGAGACCCGGGGTCCTGGGAAGCAATCAGCTTGACATGAATTCCCCACGCAAGGCTGTGGCCAACAGGGCTAATGCGAACCTCAGCTGTACAAACAAATGAAAATCAAAAGATGAGTAGGTAGGTTATGGTGATGCTGCATTTGGTTCTTGTTCCTCTGCTCCGTGAATAATGTATCAGGTTCTGCTGCTCCCTTTTACAAAAAAACTCTTGGAAAAACTGGAAGAGTATTCAGGGAAGAGAAATTAAATAAATGAAAACACTGGGCTACAGAAGGCTTTGTTTTAAACTAAAATCTTAGAGGGAATTCTGTTATTTTGTTCATGGTATAGCAGTATTCTTACACTGAATAAATTTGGTAACAGCAGGCTCTGATCTAGCAAAGGTAGAAATTGCATCAGGACTGAAAATTATTCCAATCCAGGCTGTGAACAGGCAAGTTTGTTCTGCTTGTTCAGCAATGATGTGTTATAGGCAATTAACCAGTAATTAACCTTTTGCATCACAGGTTATGAGGTACTGCCCACCTCTGCAAAGTTGTGAAAGTAACCGCGCTTGATTCAAAAAGGATGCACGCCCGCATGGCTTGGCTTGTTACAAAGCAGGAGCTCCTGCAGGTGAGCTGAGTGGTCACTGTGTCACACCGTGTTTTGTGTTGCCACCAAGAAACTCTCCTTCTCCTTGCAGGGTGTTGATCCTGGCAGCCTTCCTGCTCACAGCTTACAAAACATCTCTGGGGAAGTGCCCGGATGAAGTGCCATCTAAGTACGGATGACACCCAACTGTCCATCTTCTGCAGGATATGCAGGCAGCTCCTCTCAATTCCCAGCACCTGGCTGCACACAAAACCTCCCTGTACAAGGCTCCTCACACTGAGATGCCAAGGAAACCACTGTTAGGAAACTGATGGGTGTTGTTATGGCTCTGGCACTGAGAAAGCACCAGTGACTCCTGGTTTCAGCAATTCACTTCATCTGCTGCGTGCCACTGGGACCCTGTCCCAGGGATCTGGCTGGGACCTCATCCCAGCACACCCTGGCCACAGAAGGTGACCTCAGAGGATTATGCTGTGGAAAAGAGTCCTCCATACCTCACAGATATTTCCTTTCCCAAATTCACCCTTTTAGGATGAGCCAGTGGACTAGCTACCTTCTTCAGGAAAACAAGTTAGATCCTTTAAGCAGAATGAATGGATATGAGCACTACTCCTGCAGGTCACTCAGGACATCTACATGTCTTCTCCTTCCTTTCTGCACACCGACGGAACTGGGTGCTGCCAAGAAAGCTTCTGGCTACCTGTCCCAAGGCTGGGGTTGGGCATTTGGGTTCCTGAGGACCATGTGTTCAGCTGTGGGGCCCTGGTGACCGAATTTGCTTCATCTCACAGCCTGCCAATAATTAAATTTGGTGTTTTTTAAGGAGGCAGCACAAGCTTTTGTGCGTGCTGTCTGTCTTAACCTGGGCCTTTGGCCAGAAAGTATTAATCCCATCAATGTGCAGGAATGGGAAGGCTGGAAGTGTTTGATTTGTGCCAGTTGCTGGCATCATCTCATTTTAAGCTTCTGGAATGAACCCATTTATGACTGAATGCTGCAGTGTAAATTCTGCAAATAAAACAGATAAAATAATCTCAATTACTTGAGCTCAGGACTAGTTCACATATGCCACTCCAGAGATTTAGAAGGCGTTATTTCATACAAACATCTAATTAAATTTAATTATGGTTCTACGGTTATTTTTATGTTCAACAGTTGGAAAAAAATGTGTTTTTCAAACTTTTAGTTACGCTCAGTAAGCGATGCCTGCTAAAACACAGCATGCACAGCATAGCAAAATCTTGGTCGTATGTCACAAACATAAAAGAAACATCTTGTCTTCAGTAAACATGTAGTACAAAGCTTCTGCAGAGTGAATCACAGCAAGAAAGTTTGTAAAAAAATTTAGGGAGGAAAAAAGGCCAGTCCAAGTGTGGTGCATATGTACATGTATGTGTACCTGCATGCACACACACCCCACCCCTTCAGCTCTGCTATACACGGCATTCCTATCAAGAGTTCTCAGGAATCAAAACTGTGATTGTCAACTCTTCAGTCACCAATAGGGCAGAAGCTTAGGGAAAGCTGATCGAGGACAAGGTTTTAGAAGTACTAATAAAAGATGAATCAGAGCCTGCAAAAGTACCCTTTGAATTGTGTGTTTTTGCACCTTTATACTTTCTGTCCTCCTGGATGCATTTTTCCCCCTCTCTCTCTGGCTACCCCAGCTACATCCTACAAGATGTACCCCAGCTACATCCTAGAGCATGAAGATGTTCTGTTAAGCACACATACAACTGTGTTTTTTAAATCTTGTAAAGGCTTATGTCAAAAGATGTACCAAGGATCACATAGGCCAGACTCCAGAAATAGAATTTTACAGATGAAGTAACCATGATAATCTTTCTAACTATAAACCATAAACACTACACTACATAGAAGCAAAGAGCTTTAATACATGGACTTAAAAACATATTTTTCTGAAATATTGCAAAATAAATCAGATGCAAGGCTTCTTCTTTTATTCTAGACACACAGACACAGAATTAAATGGGAGAATGTGAAACTAACCATCCCATCTGCCTTTGTAATTCACCCAGACTAGACACAGAAATGCTGTGGAATTTAATGCAATGAACCCCAGAAGTGTCACTTTCACAAATCTCAAGAGGCATCATTGACCTGAGGCTGGCTGCAGTTTCTGCCCCAATTCCAGTTTAATGTATTCCAGTCTGACCCTCAAGCGACAGTGCTGCTGGAGAACACGCTAAGAAACAAATGCAGGCAATTGCTTTGACATAATTCTTTTGGACACAGGCAGATCGAATGTGCTGATGTCAACAGAGACCAGAAAAGAGTTTTATCCAATCTCCTTTCCTCACTGAAGAAAACAATGAGAGGAAACAAAGCACACCCCAAACCCCAGCCAAACACATGCCCACCTCCCAGCAGCAATACTGATACATGCTATCTAAGAAAGGGAGAACCAAGACAAACATTTCTTAATTAGCATTTGTATGTATGCACAGCATTTCATTTATAGCTTAAATTTACATGACTTGTGCATATAACTGGCTCTTTGCACATAACATGCATGAAACATCTGTCCTACACAAGACAATAATTTAAAATCCCAGGAACAGCCTAATGCAGTCCTCTATGACCACAGTACATTCAAAAGAGTTCCTAGCATAGTTCCCTCAACTTAGTGTAAACCACTCTTCTTCCCTTTCTCACATGCTTCTAAAATGTAAGGGGCTGCATGGACCTGCTTTCAATATAATTATCAGGACTTTACCTTCCTGCCTTGCCACTCAAATATCCAAGCTCTAGCATGCTCTGAGGCTGCATAGTTTGAAGTCAGAGAACACTGAGGCAATGCTGACTTTTTTCCTGCACAGGGACAGCAAGAAGAGAAGCTTGGAATACTTTTTTCCACAGGGAAGATGAATTATGATTGGAAACCAGATTAAGGATGCCACAATGTCTATCCTGAGAATAAAAGACTAAGCTAAAGATTTTCTTCTCCACCTGGTGATGTTGCTCCTGAAATGACTTCTTTAAAAAGAGGAAGACCCACACATCAATGATAGTTTTTCAGAACTCACCAGGGTAAATATCAGGGTTGAATGTGGCTGGTCCCTCAACTTTATACAATAAAAAACAAACAAAAAAGCAGATCCCAAGGTCATTTCCTCCTCTCGCTTTTACTTCCTCTCCTAAGAAAGTCTTCCAGCTCTGCTATTTACAGGTTTTCTTTTCTCCCAGTCCTCCAGCTCCTCCCCCATCAGTCCATACAGAAAGATCGTCTATAATGGTATAATGCAAAAAACAGATGAGATACTTAAGGCTTCTCCTTTCTGTGTGCCTAAAGTGTTTCCAGGAAGAGAAAGTCTTGTGAGGATTCTCACTTTGCTCTTCTGCAGCTACTTGTGTGGGTCACTCTACCACAGTAAAAGCCTGCATCTCTTATCTGACCACGACTGAGAGACAGATAAAGATTACCATTTTTAATGTCCGTAGGAAGTGTGGTCTGAGATAAGAGTGATCATATGTAACAGCCACTGAACCTACTTGATGTGGAACATTAAACCACCACACAAAGTAAAAGCAGACTTTTGTCCTTTGTCTACCGCCCTTTATGTGACCTGCCCCCAGAATGTGGCCACAAGTTGTGGTCCACAGCTTGGCTGAGCATCAGAAGCCACAGAATCTTTTACTCTGTGTTGGGACCTGCATAAGCATCACAAGGTTCAGGCAATAAGGACTTTAAGGCCACCAATCATCAGGAATTATAAACAATTTAGTCATAAAATCATGAAGTGGTTTGGGTTGGAAGGGACCTTAAAGACCATCTTGTTCCAACCTCTTGACATAGGCAGGGACACTTTCCACTAGACCAGTTACTCAAAACCCCACCCATCCTTGCCTTGAACACTTCCAGGGATGGGGCATCCACAGCTTCCCCAGGCAACCTGTTTCAGTGCCTCACCACCCTCACAGTAAAGAATTGCTTCCTCATATCTCATCTAAGCCTACCTTGTTCAAGATGTTTATTAATGGCATAGGCAGTGAGATCAAGTGCACCCTTAGCAAGCTTGTGGATGACACTGAGTTGAGGGGTGCCATTGACATGCTGGAGGGAAGGGATGTCATCCAGAGGGACCTTGACAGGCCTGACAGGTGGGACTGTGCAAACCTTGCGAAATTCAACTAGGCCAACTGCAAGGTCCTGCACCTGGGTCAGGGCAATCACCAGCATCTGTACAGACTAGGGGATGAAGGAACTGAAAGAAGCCCTGTGCAGAAGTACTTGGGGGTACAGGTGGATGAAAAATTGGATATGAGCTGGTAACATGTGACTTCAGCCCAGAAAGCCAGCTGAATCCTGGACTGCA
>VZTT01048291.1:2617-25040 GCA_013400855.1 Buphagus erythrorhynchus
GTTTCAGGAATCATATGCAATAAGGAACCCCAAAAGAAAATTGCACTTTGAAAAAGAAGTGAAACATTACTCTAAAATAGAAGCTTTTGAAAGTAAAAAACATAGTAATGCATGTTCTTTCTTACCTCGTTAATGACTTTGTAGCATCAACACCAAATTGTCGTCATTCACATCGGACATTGTCACTATAATTTAAAATAGTACGATTCAGCAGTTCAGCATTTAGAGAGTACAATTCAAATATTTTTTTTAAAAATTCAATTTTGGTATCTCAAGCAGGACAGACAAAATAACAGGATTCAAAATTCATTTTCAATGTTTGAGATTATATCACATTATTATTCAATTTAGGCATTTTAAACACCATTTAAAGTAAATTTTTGCTTCTTATCCATTGTAATAGCACTGGAAAAATCTGGATTTTATTCTCCCCTTTCACTTTGTCCATTGCAGGTAGATGAAAGTAGGATTGTGAATCAATGAATGTCTTTTATATAGAATATGAAATAGAGGAATATAAGGATTGACACTTTAGTTAATCCTTAATAATGTAAAACAATATCTAAATGTTCATTATTTCTAATTTCTCAGAACAAAAATATCTCTGTTACTAAGTGCACATTTTCAGTCCTGTTAATGTAATTAACGTTAATTGCACTTTCTGTGGAAGTAGGGAACCCCTATATCTTGAACTAAATTAGAGAGATTTTTACACCCAAAATAGGTTACAACACAGTAATATACACAGTCATATAATTGCTTCACAAACTTCTTCATGAATTATCACATATTTAATTTCCCTATTACATGCCTCTGTTCTAGCAAATCAGGGCATGCATTGCAAATGAAAATAGATCTTAAAATTACGGAAAAAATATGATGAAGTTATTGTTTATCCAGGTAATTTGTAACTACTGATACTATGTCAATTTGTTTTATTTGCCCTGGGATTGCTAAGATAGCTGAATACAAGGAGGATGGAAGGGTGGTTGATCTCAGTATTCTGAGATTTATTTCTTGTAAGATTTTTTGCAACAGGCAGAGAGCAAAATTTTAAGCATAAACTAATTCAGAGTTGTTGACTGCAAAGAAATCAAAGAAAACAACAGCTAAACCCCAGGACAAAGCAATATCTCATCCCACGAGCATATACAACAATGTATATTGCATAAAATTCTAGGGAAGTGCTGCAATTTGTTAAGTACCTCAATTCATTTTAAAGGGACAATTATATTCTCATTAAATGGGAGAATTGAGGGTAAAGAAATAAATATTAGGGTAGAAAAGGCTAGTAAAAGGAGACCAAGCTTGTCACAAGGAGACAAAATGAGCAACCTGTAATAGCAGCTAACATTTCTGCAATTAAGACTGATACTATTTGCATAGACTTCACACAAAGAACAGGACAGTGGTATTCAACTCTGGAAATATCTGTACAAAGTAAAATTGTATAATTTCTATAAGTCACATAAAATACGTTGGAATTCTATTACACAGAATATTAAGTCTGTGAAAAAGCTTCTCTCAGTAGAAATTGTTTTTGTTTCATTTTTAAATTGTAACATTTGGCAAGGAAGAGGCAAACTAGCACTCAACCTAGAAATCACCTCTGGATAAATTCAGCTTTGGGTGACATCTCAGATAACTTATAAATTCATTGAGAAAGTCTGGGAACATATTTCACCTGAATAAAATTCAAAGTCAAAAGTGGGGGAAGAAGAATTCCAAATAATATTCAGTCCAAACAACAATATTGAATCAAGTACAGGTGATAAAATTACACAGACCATGTAAAATAATGAGGTCTAGCTGGAGCCATTCTAGGAGACAGCTTAATCAGACAGAGACAGCAATTAGGGGCAGAACTGGAGTTAAGTGGGCCTCCATGTGATAACATTTAACAGCATGAGCCTTTCTGAAAATGCAGTCCAAGAAAATAGTTCAGGAAAATTCCACGGTAATGATAACAAAAATAATGCTACCAGATAAAAGCGGAGATGAATGCACAAAAATTATGCAAACTGTTTCTGAAATGTGTGGGAGAAAATAATAGTATTCATAAGATACAGTGTGAAACCAAAGGAGAAAAGGTAGGAAGGAATGGCAGAAAGCAGTACTTGTACTGAATACCTGAACTACAGATGAAATCAGTTACTTTTCATCTGGATATGTAAAGTCTCAAAAAGAGGAGAGCAGATTACTGACAAATCAAATAGGAAAACTTGAAAATTTGAATGTCAAAAGACAGCTGAGCACTTCAGTTCCTGTGCTCTGCTTAAGAAGATGCAGCTCTTTGAAAGAATTTTTTTTTAAATGTCCAAATAAAGGTGTATGAGTTCACACCCATTCTCTCAATATTAAAAAATACTCTCACTCAGGATCTAGAGCCCACTCCTAAAAGGAAACATCATATAAGTACTTTTAAAAACAACATGAGACCATACATTTAATTAAAACATTTTTTTTTTCCCTGAGGAAGCACATAAAAGATAGCTGTCATGATTATATTTTCTCCTTCAGCATGAGATGGATTCCCAGGACCAATTTTCAGTTCCTGCAATTAAAAGGAAATTCCATCTCTCAGAAATACATATAGAGAATATTTTATTAACCCTGTTATTTCTCTGTGGCCACAGTTGCAGGTGAATGAATATTCCAGTGTTGAATTTCAAAGCTGGAGCATTTGTATAAAAAGTTGGTTTATAGCACAGTGATTTTTTCCATAATGTCATCATCTTCCCAACTAGTTTTCTGTATGTCATTTTTCTGAGTGAATCCTTAGAATTCCTAGGGATGATTGACCTCGTGCACTAACTAGCAGTTACTGGTGAGCTGGAGAGGAAGGTCAGCCTTTTTAAACCAGGTGTGAGCTGTCAAGCTGGCTGACAGCAGAACTCCACTGATTGCTTCCTTTCTCTTCACCACCCTTATACTCACCTCTGCTTCAGACACAGCACTATCAGACCACATGGAAACACTTATATAAGTGTGGTTTCATGTTTTCTACTGTGTTTGATTATGTAGCTAAACCAGGATAACATCATCATTCTGGAATATTACATATGAAATAAAAAAGTTCCAAAAGATATCCTTAGATGATGGCAGAATCTCAGGAATTTCTCCCTCTCATTCAGCCTACAGTGTTCTTGTATAGTTTTCAGGGAAAGTAAGCTGGCTTTGTAAGTTTGGAGCAACAAGATGATGTCATGCCACTTGTAGTGGGTTGACCTCCTTCAGCTGGCTGTCAGGGGCTTACATAAGTGCTCCATTCCTCCACCTCCTCAACAGAATTTGAGGAGAAAACAAGATAAAAATGCTTATGGGTTGAGGAAAAGATAGGGAAATCAGTCACAGGCAAAACAGATTTGACCTGGGGAAATGAATTACTGATTAAAAATAGAGTAGAATGGGGGAAAGCAAAGAGAAAAACTAGCTTTATTCCAGCCTTAGGCTCAACTTTATTTCTTCATTCTAAATTCTTCTACCCTGCTCTGAGCAACACAGAGGGATAGGGAAAGGGGATTCTGCTCAGTCTGTAAGAGCTCCTCTCTGGTGCTCCTTCCTCCTCACACTTTTCCCCATCTCCAACATGGGGTCCTTGATGAGAGGCATAATCCTTTAGGAACAGACTACTGATCCTCCCCAGGCTGCATTTCCTACTAGAAGCCCTGTTGGAATTCACACACACTAGCCCTCATCACCTCACCAAAATTATTACAGATATTCCCCACAATTATTCTGCTCTCTAACAAAGTTCAGACCATGTTTTGCCTGTTAACTCTCCCAGTTACCATCCTTACCTTGAATTCTTTAAAATTCCAGGCACAAACAAAATGACTGGGGTCAGTTGACTTGGCAGGCCATCACATGCTCATCAAGCTGCTCTTGTCACCGTCCCTGGTCAACAGGACAACGGGAAAAAATACAACAAATAGTTCATGTTCTAGCATTTGGTCCCTTCCATAGAAGAAAGTCCTCCATGAATGTCTCCAACATGGATCCTTTCCATGAGGTGCAGTTCTTCAGAAACAGACAGGTTCAGTGTGGGTCTTCCAAAGACTGCAGCTCCTTCCGGCAAACCTACTCCAGCATAAGCTTCTCTCTCCACAGAATCACAGATCCTGCCAGGAGACTACTCCAGCATAAGCTCTCTCCACCAGGTCATAGCCTCTACAGGAATCCACATGTTCCACTGTGGGGCTCCTCCACAGGCTGTGGGTGGATTTCTGCATCCCCATGGATCTCCATGGGCTGCAGGGGCACAGCTGCTTCTCCATGGGCTGCTGCACCAGGGGCTGCAGGGGAATCTCAGCTCTGGTGCCTGAAACATCTCCTCCCCCTCCTTCTCCACTGGTGTGCAGGGGTATTTTTCTTGCATTTCTCTCACCCCTCTCTCATACAGGGGCCATAAAGCATTTTTAAACCCCTCTGAAATATGTTAATCACACAGGAATCACCAGCTTGGCTGATGGGCTTAGCTGTGTTCAATAGGTTCATTACAGACTGCTTTGTACGGCATGGATCAGATCCTGGTTCCTTTTCATCATGGCCAAACCTTCAGTGCTCCACCATCACCACCACCATGAAACTTTTCCATTTAAATAAAATACACCATGCAAGTTGACTGTTTCATATTAATTGTGCCAAATTCCAGGGCTGTCTACAGTAGGTATTATGAAAGTGGAGTTCCATTAGCATTCATGGAAGTCATCCAGATAAATTTTTCATACACCAGTGTAAAAGCAAGATTTGAATGGTTCATCATGCATATTCTAGACTCATTATACTAGATAAATTACGATATTGAAAGTCACAAAATGCACTGCAAAAATCTGTAAATTTTATACTTGAAGTGAAACTATTGGTAAGTTAATGACCTTATCACTAAACAGTATTTAATTGAGTTTTGAACTCGCAGCACTGCAGTAAGTTCCTCAAAAATCAATCCAATTGATTTCCATTTATACTGTTGCAGTTTTACAATGGGTTAAGTTCTTTTCAAGCAGATTACAGATGTGATTCAGTCCAAATTTTCTTTCTTATTTCCTCACCGTTATAAAAATATTCCAGTTGCACCAGCCCTTTTTATGAACCCTTCAAAATTTCTGTTTAAACCTCTCTTCAAAAGGAAATCAGGATTGTTACAAAAACTATAAAACTCAAATCTGGCAGGTTTGGAAAATTTTAGGCTCACAGTTTGCAGTTTAAATAATTTCTAAATTATTTTTTAAAATATATCTTCTATTACTCTACACATATGCATACACACTTTCTACAAGAATATTGCAGTATTTAGGTGGTCTAAGTACAATTAAGCAATGTAAGGTATACTGTACTTTACATATATATATATAGGTCCCTTGTAGATCTACAAAGATAGACATATATATCTTATCCAGTGAGATAGGTATAAACCTTACATATAGTGTCTCTACAGCCTGTGGTACATAACTGTAATATGAACACCTGAGCACTTCAATACTTGCATCTGGAATTTCTAATAATGGGAAATAAGACTGGAAAAAAAGAGAAAAATCAGTCTTCTTTGGAATACAACAATCTTATTTCAAATATATAAGCCAAGGAGAAGCTCTTGTTTCTCATGACACATAAGCAGCAGCCTGTCAGTTCCCACAAAAGGATGACAGCTTTGGATCAAAACATATTTCCACAGCAATCAAAAGAAGCATGATAAATCAGCCAACCTGTCTCAAATCTACCATTTTTCATATATGTAAGAGGATGGAGAAAACCTGTCCCCCAGAAGACTTTCCATGTTAGGCTTTGCTATATTGTTTCTTTATGAGCTTGCTCTTTGAAATGAGGAAACCAAAAGAAATACAGGCAAATACAGGTACAGAGCACACCACCATTAGGCGGCCTGCCTTGCAATATATGGTATTCTACTGCTACTGAGACTTGTGGTGATACAGCATCCAGGAGCCAAAGTTGCTGCAAAGGTGAAAGGATAGAGAGAGGCAAAGACACAATCTTAGAACATGTTCAATAACTCAGTATAGGTGTGCCTGTCATGGATTTCCAGCTAGGATAAGGTAGAAATGATGGATAAACTCTTAACTCAGTTGCACGGTGCAACAGAGATTGATTAAATACTGTAGATTGCTGTAGCATCATTAAGAAATGGCATTATGCTTGTGTATAAATCCTTTGGTGATAAGTGATTTAGATATTTGAATTATCTCAAGCTGAATATAGAGTAACTGTAAAGACTGCATTCTCTATTAACTATAAAGTCAGTAGAACTCATATTATCACTACAAATTCTTGATAAACAGAACATATTCCCCTGAGGGTTAATACATGCTGCTTTTAAGGTGATTAAGGTTGCAGGAGCTGTCTCCTACATTTCTCACAGTTTGGTATAAGGAACTGACCTTTCTTGGGCAGTTTTTCTCTCTTTCAAATATACATGGTAAGTTAAATTAGATACGGAATTCCTCAGAATGTGAAATATGTAAATAAATTGGGTAATACGTAGAGCAGGTACAAAGCTGTTGGAATGTTTAAGAGAGCTTCATTCTCTGAATTCAATTTTCCTGAACTGCAAGTACAGTCCCTTATGTCCTCTTTAACATCCAGACACATGTGACAAACATAGGGAGTTAGAAAACTCCTGCACATTGTAAATTCTGTCTGGCTTCATTTGTCCCGACTGTGCTCAAGTCCACATTCATCAAATGGTAGAATAAGATGGCAAGCTTTTGACAAGTGGTGGTAAAGCTTGTGCTAATTTAGACAAATGGTCCAAGGCCATTCTTGAATATAACAAGAATATAACAATATAACATGAATATAACAAAATAACTACTGTTGCTATACATACATCCTCCCACAATATTTCACACACAACATGAAGATAATGTATAAAATGCATTTCCCTGAGATGGAAAGATAAATAAACAAATCATCATCTCACCATGCTCAAGACAGCTAAATACTGGACTTCCATTTGCAAATTCTGCTTTGTATTGGACTATTTAATATATTTCTTTAGCTGTAATTTGCTCCCAAAGTGCTTGGTAGTACTTAGGAATTTGCCAGAAATGCTACACTAAAAGGCAATGATCTTCTCACATTATAAGAAAAAATTTAGGACAAAATCCCAACGACTATTTTTGTGGATATGTCTTTGAGCATTCTGGCAATTAACGTTAAGAAAATTTCAAAGCTCATAACTATAGTCCTATTCTGCTACCTTTTATTTGCAAATCAATGCTATCACTCTGTATGAAATTCATAGTTACTTGATTACTATCCTACTCCTATTTCTATCACTATCCGTGTGAGAAGCTTAAGAAAAAAGAGACATGGTCTTATACAACACTGAAGATATTTTATCAACAGGGCTGATGGAACAAGAGTATTTCCTGTGGTTTAGGGTGCCTTTAGTATACTGGGCTTAGAGACCTGGAGAGGACCTTGAATGTGAGTCACCATTTGAAAATTAAAAGAGGGTGTTTATTCATACACAAGGTTAAAGTGACTTAAATCATTTAAAGATCTTTCTTTCTTTCTTTTATTAACTTTAGCTCTGCTGTGGCAAGATGTTCTGAGGATCATGCGTTATATTCTTAAAAGAGGGGTTAAAATATACAATCATAATGCTGATCCAGTATTTCATTCTGCTGTTAAAATACAAACAGAAGGGATGCATTTTCAAAAGAGGTTAAGGCTCAAGTTAAAAAAATCAGTCATTACCAGATCCTTGAAGAAGTCTCTTTTTTTTTTTAATCTCCGTTGGCAACTATTATCTGAACACTTCTCTAGATCAATTCTACCCATGCTCTCTTGAGTTGTGTTAAGTGCTCTCACACACACTAACATGAAAAACGAGGCCTGATAAACTACTGTCAGTGAAAGACGAGCAGTTAAGAAATAGTGTTATTTCTTAAAATGCCCCCAATGAGTGAATTTGTTGTTTTTCTTTAAAATGTAATATGACTCAAATATCTTATTAAAAATATAATAGAATATACTATTGCATTAAAATAGAATTTAATGTACTTTTTATTTTAATGTACTTTTTAACATTTTCCACACTTAAAGAAATATTTTTCAATTCTGACAAAAGTTACACCTTGTACAATTAGGGCCAGTGGTCTTGTGGGACATGGTGTTCATCATCTCCTCCTTGTCCAGCTATTTTTACTGCCTTACTCTGAGACTACACGTGGCTGGAGGAGGGTTTGTGTTTAAAGGAGATGTGGAAGAGGATCTTTGACTCTCCCTCACTTTCAGTCCTCTGCTCTCCCACCACCTGCTCCACACTCTGCACCTAAGTTACTCTCCCTCTGAAAGAGAGAATGCTCCACCAGGGTGTCCTCCTGCAAGGGAGAGAAACTTAGCTGCATAGGCAGATACCAAGGCAAGAGGCAGGTATCACGGTGCTATCCAACATCTAAATTTCCTGTATTGAGTGTCTTCAGGTTTGCTAGTTACTGTGATAATTATAATGTCGACTTTGAAAAAAAAAAAAGGTATTTAAAAAGTTTGTTTTATGAAAAAAACTATTTAAAAATAGCTATAATATCCCATGTTCTACACAGATTTAATAGGCTCCTATAATTTTTATCCTCAGCTCTTGTCTCTCCCCCTTATAAGCATGCACAACATAGATATTCAATATCAGATTGTTTTAAATCATGAAAGACAAGTTAAAATATATTTTCTAATGAACAACTGAAGAAAATAGCTTCAAAATATCAATTTTGTTGTGTTGGTATTTTTGTCTTTTTTTTTCTTTTACATCTATTAGAAAATAATTGCTATCCTAAAAGCCTATTTTACAAAACTATTACCATGATCATATATTTCAGACTAAAACAATCTTATTTTTTAACCATAATAATATACAGTCAAAATGGGTAATAATGGTAATGACACACTTTAGAGGACTTTACTGATCCAACATTATTTGGTGCTTGTATGCTGCAAACATATAATTCACAAATCTATGTCCTTTCTGAATTATTAATATATTAATTATAACAAATAACTGACTTTGCCAAGAACTGCACAGATAAATAACTGATAAATTTCCAAAGAGGAGATAATATATTTATTATGCATGAACAATGGTAGTTTAAAACATTAAAACAAAACTACTATAAGAAGAAATATAAATGGAAAAATTTGGTGCTCAACAGAGATAGGAAATAATGATTAAGTAAAAATAAAACTGTCAAGTCAATCTTACTCTCCATAAGGGTTAAGATAAATCTAGTAAAGAAAAAGAGTTTGTCAATTAGCAGTTATAGTGATGTACTTTTTTATCCCAGAAAACAGCTATAGATACAATTTCCAAGAGCCATAACATCACAAGATCTGTAAAAGAAATCAATGGGAAAACAAAGTGAGTAATGAAAATGAGATATTCTTGTTATGATATTTTTCTCTAAGTTACCAAGTCATGTAGCTGTTGCAGATCTGTAGAAAATAGTCCCTATATCTCACTCTGCCTCTGATCCCTGCCTATGTTCCTTAAATGAACTATAATTTTGTGGTAAAAGAATTCCTCTAAACAGGTGTGCTATGGCTGACCACTTTGTGGTTTTCTTGGATACAAAAATATCCATCCTTTTTTGCCTAAATACTGCTGATATCTAATGTAGCCGTACTCATTGTATCTTTTCATGTAGCATTCCTGGAAAAGTGTGCCTTGACCAGTGGCTGCTGATGGGCTTCTACTGCTCCTGCTGCAGGATGTGTATGACAACGACATGTCTAGGTGCAAAAAATTTCAACAGAGTGGATGAATATCATCCAGAACTTTGACCAACAAAACCAGGAAAGTGAGTACATGCTACTGGGCACTGTAAACAAAATGGAATTATCTTTCACCTGTATTTAATAACTACAGCCCTGCAACTGAATTACTGAATTTCAAAAACTTTGAAAGAATACAGCAACCTTAATAATTTCACAAGAGTATGGACAAACAATTTTAATCTCCAGTTGTGAAAGCACACTTTTATCTTTTTTTGTTTTGTTTTAAGATTAACACTTCTCAGAGGAAATAATTCAGTAGTGCTGTAATACAGATATTTCAGCACCAAAATAAAAAAAAAACTTCCAAAAATCTCTGAAAATCTTAAACATGGGGCAATCAATAATTCAGTGCAAAAGGTAAAAAGAGGTCTGTTTTTGTAAAGGTGCCTTCTTTATTTTTGACATTTCTTCAAACAATCATTTGTTTCTTATTACAGCATGCATACATTTTCCTCTCTTCTCTTATTTCTCACTGAATTTATTGGAGTATACTGTATTATCCCTCTACAAGGTCAAAACTCTCTGATCCATCAGAAACCAAAGTCTCATGGAACCACTTTTACACTCTTGAATCGTTACCACCTAAATATTACACTATTTCTCAACATATGAGTTTAAATCACATTTTTTGTTATCTGCAGCAAACAGAAATCCTGCAGGTATTGCTTGTGGGCTTAAATTTATAATGGAATTCAATGAAATAATTTTTCTAACTTGTGTATACCCATTTTTGGGGGTGGCTGTCCTCTCTCCTAGATATTTTCCACTTTCCCAACCATTCTTTTCTTTAGTGAATAAATGAGTAAATGAGTTCACCAAGGTCATCTTCTCCTTCTTTCCCTCCCTGAAGACTTTGCTGTGTCACACCTGAGCCTTATATCACTTTGTTCACTTACCTTTTTCTTACCTATTCTTTCATCACTTCCTTCAATTTCATATCCCTACATCTCCATTCTTCCTTCTTGTCTTTGCTTATCAGGATATGACTATCGGTGATAGTCATTTACTATACGGTATTTTATGGAACATGGTCTGAACATAACAATTTCTCTCAACTTTGAGAGCTTCTGTAAGCAGCTAATGCTCCCGTTAGACCTTATTTTTATATACTTTGTGTAGACATCTTATGCTCTGTTTCCTACACCAGCTTGAAGAAAGACTTTTTCCATTGTTTAACCTGTAGGGATTTTTTATCTGCAGTTAAAGTGTAGCTCTTCATTTTCCCAGATGCGGAGGTGATATGCATCAAGGCAAACAACAAGAACTGCAACACAGCTTGATGCCAAAGGCAAAATAAACATATATGCCAAAACATATTTTGCCTGACCAATTTATCATTAGAAAATACAGCATTAAATCAGATCTCAAGCTTGTAGCTAATTTCTTAGACAATAGAATTACAGAGATTAAAGGTAGGACATTAAATTAAATTAAAGTGTCCTATATATTTTTGGGGGGTTTTTTGTTTGTTTTTTTTTTACATGAAGAATCATTGCAGTTTTTATGGAAACCTCCAGTCCTGGTTTTAAAATAGCATCTGCAAATGTGTTCTCAGTGTCTTGACTAACACAGTTGTCAGCCAGATTTCTCTTACAAAGGTGGATGAATAATTCATTTTTATTCAGGCAGCTAACAACTTAGTCTTTATCTGTTCATGAACTTTTTATGAAATTGTCTGCACTCTAGGTGGAACCACTCAAGCCACAGTACAGCATGCACTTCCTTCTCCTCATGTGACTCTTCAGTGATCAATGCTCAGGCTTGGAGTTGGGCTTATTAATTGTAGAGCTTTAATGATATTGTTGAGATTCTGTGATTTATGTAACCAGCACCACATAATGTTTGAATTTCAAAATCAAATACATAAAGAGAGACTTCGTTCTGGCCAGCATACAATTCAAAATTAAAATCGAATTTAAGCAGCATTCACACTAGTAAGTGCTGAAACTTTGTGGAAATAAAATATTAAGAAATTGGTTCCCTAAGGAAATTACATGTTCCTGCCTATTTTTCAGCAGTAACTTGGAAATCTGTTTTTCCATGTGGCGGTCTTTTTCCTCAAGTCAATAGAAAACCAAGACTTCTGAGAAGACAAAACATATTATTTTATCTTAAGATTTTTTTAGACTCTCTCCACAAATTTTACAGAAAAGAAAGGTGTGGATTTTTGTCCCCATCCTCTTTTCTACAGTTCAGTTTATGACTTCTATGTTTTCTGCGGTTATGGCTATCAGATAAAAGCTGAAATACTTCACAGTAAAATCAACTGTTCTAAATCAACTGTTTTCTATCCTCCATCACTGCATGCAATGTTTTATTTGTTTCATTTTGGTTTTGGTTTTGTTATTACCTAATAAAATTGTCATGCTTTTCTTGGCAAGAACTGAATCTGTAGAGCTGCTAATACTCTTTTTATCAATGGCCCAATGTTTCTGTACCAGGAGAGCAGAATATATTGTCCCTGAGATGGCTCTAGGACACCATTTTACACCTTCATTCTGCAATGGAGGTTACTTCCTCCTTCAGTATCCTTTCCTTCTTTACAATTTCCATTGTTATTTTGGTGTAATAGGAATATTTCAGTCTCACTGAAGGTGAATGGCAGTTGCTTACATAATCTGTGGCCTCAGATCACAGTGGAGTATATATCACATGTCACCTAAGCAAAAAGGTAAGCTTTTCTTTTTACACAGAAATACTAAGTTTTGTCCTTTTAAAGGCAGCTGCTGTCTGCCTTGCCTTTCATTTTTCTAAATTAAAATCAATTTCTAAATTAATGCAGACAATTTCAAACTATTTTTCCCACACAAATAGCACTTTTAATCACCAGTCTGGAATATAATCCATAAATTTACTTATCTAGTAAAAATCATATATTCTCCTCCTTTGGATCCATATTTGATTCAGACTGTCTAAAGAATTTTGTGAAACTATATTAGAGGGTTTATTCAAATAACAATATAACAATATAAACTTGCTTAAGAAAACTCAGAAGTGTTTTTAAATAATTATCCATTCATTAAATTCTAAAATGAAAAATTAACATTATATATATAATTTGAGGTAATAAACACACAGCATCCATTAGCTACTATTCATCATCAATTATAATAAAAAGTTTGAGGATTCTAAATATAAAATAAGCACACTATGAATATTAACTTGTTGCAAATTTTACATAAATACTAATATCAAAAGGGAACAAAAAAGAATTAGAACAACATGACTGGGTAGTCAGGGTGTAAACATAACTTTTCATTAGTAAGGCTCCATATCATTTGGGAAAACTTATTTGATTTTTCAGGGATAATTCAGGGAAGACTACTCTAAAGAAAAAGATTAAGGGAAATGGAGGAACATACAGCATGAGTTAAAATTGAAACATTCTTTATGAGCATTAATTTTTACTTGTTCTTTTTAAAAAATCAATGCATCTTTTCATGTGGGACATGCAATATAATTACCAAGAGTGTTATATCTTAGTTTCGCAAAAACAAAAGTAAATCAATGATGGCAAATTGTATAATATGCCATCATAAAAAGTATTTAATTTTCTCCCTAAAACTTTTAGACTCAACCACTCTAAGGCCTAAATTACACTCTTTAGGCTATATTATAGGGCTGAATTGAACTGAACTTACAGAGTTCAGTTCCGTAGCATAAATCCCAGAGTTCAGTCAAATGCTTGGATCTCCAATCCAGAACATAAAAAGTCATTGTATTTATCACAGAAAACAAAACATAGATCTACTGCATGGATGCTTCATATAATTAATAGCATGAAAGCTCTAAATTGACATTTTGTCTCGCATTACCTCCAGGTAGGTGTTTCATACATGTTAGACCTGGGCTTTTCTATTTCTCTTTTTATTTTTCCCCTTTGAGAGCCGATACATACAGCTAATATTTGAAAGAATCAGAACAGGCTCAGTATCTTCTTCTGAGACACAAATGCCCTATTGTTTTAAAAAAATTGCATAATAAAGTATTCACCTAATTATTTCTTCAGGAGACAAGAAGAGGGGAAAGTTCAAATGAAGCAAAAATGAAGAAAATTCACATTGTCTACTCTACAAAATATGTTCCAGAAAAAAAAAGATGAAGATTATTTTGGTCAGAAGATTTCTTCTGTGTTTCATGTTTCAGTAAATATTGATACACATTCTAAAAATACTGTCAAATCTAAATTCCAGACGAATTTTGGAAGCAGGATTCAGAAACCTGATTATACCCTTCCTGGATTCAAGTCTCAGTACTAAATTACAGAAGGGATATAGACAATTCCTGGAGAAGGATCCTTGCTCTCTTCCTGATGAAAAAAATTTGCGCATTTCAGGAAAAGAGGATGGCAGTTACATGCACGTTAGATGCTGTTCCAGTCTGTAAGCTAGAGGATGTAGAACTCTTGGAGAACTCAGAAACAGGCAGAGAAATCACTCTGGTCTTAGCAACTGCTCTTAAGCACTGTAAAATGAAAGATGGACAGGTCAACATCACACCTTAAAACAAAACAAGACATTAATTGTGCAAGGTCATCTTCAGACATTCACTGAGAACACTTTTCACTCCAGACCTTATTGGAGACTTGGAATAAATTACTTTCTAGGTACTTTTTGGCTTCAGGTAGCATCTATGCAGTTTCTCAGCCTATGGCAAACGAGGAGGCAGAGCCCTTATATCTTTATATATGTTTATATACCTCATATACACAGATTATCCTATATTATGTCTAACTACTTTATTAGCCATAGGGTCACAGATGATACCCTTAAAGATAGGTTCTGACTCATATTTATCCAATGCTTTCAGTATATAAATCAAATATATTATCATATATTCATAATTGTGCATATCTTGTTCAAAAATTTCTTTTAAAATATTTTGCAAAGGTGACAGAAGACCATTTCCAAAATTAATGGATACAATACAACACTTCAGCTGGCAGGGACTAGAATGATCACCTAATCCAATTTCTCAGCCAATTCAGTGCTGACCAAAAGTTGAAGTTTGCATTAAGTACACTATGGTCCAGAGGCCTCCTTTGAAGGCACTGACTGGCACAAGGCATCAACAACCTCTCTAAAAAGCTTGGGCAGGTGTTTGACCACCCTTGAAGAAAATAAATGTTTTCCAATGTCCAGCCTGATCTTCCCCTTCTGCAGCTTTGAACCATTCGCATGTGTTCTGGTCACTGGATGCCAGGAACAGACCAGCACTCCCTCTCCAGGTGCCCTCCTCAGGCAGCTCTACAGAGCAATGAGGTCACCCCTGAGCCTCCTTCTGTCCAAACCAGACAAACCCAGAGCCCTCAGCCGCTCCTCACAGGATGTGCCTTCCAGCCCTTCCACCAGCTCTGTTGTCCTCCTCTGGACCGTTCAAGGACCTTCCCACCCCTGTCAGACTGTGGGGCCAGCACTGCACACAGGACTCAGGGTGAGGCCGCACCACGGCTGAATCCAGCAGGATGATCCCAATCACAGCTGGTGATGCTGTGTCTGATGCACCCCGGGATGGGGTTTGCCCTCCTGGCTGCCCTGGCACACACTGCTGACTCACCCTGAGCTGCTGCCAACCAGCACCCCCAGATCCCTTTGGCAGGGCTGCTCTACACACACTCCTCTCCCTGCTTATACTTGTGCTTATACTTTACTGTGTCCCAGGGGCAGAATCTCTATTTGCTCTTGTTAAATTTCATGCCATCGATTATTGTCCAATGCTCCAATGTATTCAGATCCCTCTGCAAGGCTCTTGTCCCCAAAGAGAGTCAACAAATCCACAAGTGATGCTACATGACAATTTCATGCATTCTGTGTGCTTTAAAGCAGAGAAGCTGCTGTCTCTCTGTGCAGAAGGTAAATTACCTGCCTTTTTTCATTTGTCCCATTTAATTATTTTATACACCCTTCTCTGAAAGCCAAATATTATAAAATGCAAGCTGCTAATACAGCTCAGTACCTAATATATCCTCAGGAAACATTACAAAATCCAAGAATCTGTTTCATGTTTTTGCTTATGCTATGCCTACTTCACTGGTGTCAGAGTGGAATAGCCAAATCCTAGTGGATAAGCCACTGCCTGGGCATTCTCATACCACTCAAGGACTCACACACTCACCACCAGAGACTTTAACTTCTGGGACCACAGACCTCTTGCAGTGGACAGCTCCAGTGAGTTGAAGGGTGCCCCTGTTAACTCCTGTCTCACACACACACTCACTCTCAGGAGCTCTTTCTTCTTTGGCAGGCTCAATCCTATGTTTCCTGTAGCATAGACTCAGTCATGGGATTTATAAAAGTAAATAATTTAATAGTGTGGTACAGTACAGGTCAGCTTGACATGGATACCTCTGGGGAGAGATTTCAAACAAAGAAATCCCTGGGCAATTATATTCTCCCCTCACATACTCTTAACATGCCTTACCAGAGCTCTTGTTTCAGGGGTGATTTTTAGGCTGGGTATTCTAGCACCTTTTTGCAATCTTTCTCTTTGTACGTCTTAACTGTTTTTGTCAATTTGCAAATTCAGCTGATGGCTCTAGTCTTGTCTTCAGGTTTGGACTTAGAGCATACTTGCTTGCTGCTGCAACCCTAGACTTAGGTTAAATATTAATTCTCAACAACAAAAACACCAGTGTGTTATCAGTATTCTGTTTATACAAAAGACAAAACAAAGCACTGTACCAGCTACCAGGAAAATTACTAAGAAAACTCTCTTCTAGCTGAAAACACATCTAAGTGTATGTTCACAGCTTGGGGCCCAAGATTTCAGGAAATCCATCTACTGATGCTAAGCATTCAAAGCTAAGAAAACAACGCAATAAATCAGAGTATTATAACTTTATATTACTCATTTTACTTAAAATGTATTTCAGTTAAACAGCAAATATCTGCTAAAAGTAAGGTTTGCACTAGTGTTCTGTACTTGTAAAAAACATAATTCAAGATATTCACTACTGACTATTTGCAACATGTTCAGCCCTTTTACTTGTAGGAACTTGCAACAAAGACCATTATTTCAGAAAACTGAGTAAGAACAAAGACTACTCAAGCAGTCTCAAAGAGCATGTACTATCCTTTTTATCAGCACTATGCAGGACCCAGTGATTTCTAGCATCCAAAAAAAAAATTCTTTCAGACCTCTGAGTCCTTATACACAATTTTACACATAGCACATTCCCAAACATCCCAAACTAGATGTAAATCTCATTTTAAACACATAATTTCTGTTCCTCACTTTTTCCCACAAACACTGAAGAAAACTGCCAACACAGACAGCAGAATTGCTATCAGTAGTGATATTTAAAGTTAGTCCATAGACATTAAAATACTGATTTGGTTTAGTTAGAGATAATGAGCTAGAGGCTTCCATGTTGCAAAAAAAAAAGAAAGGCCAATTACAGTTCCCTTCTTTTTTGCACTGATTCTACAATTTAATGGGCACATGAAACTTCCATTAACAGTAATGGGACTTCTGTGCATGCACTGCAGAGAAAATAAAGCCCTGTAGAGTTTTTTTCTTCTAAACAGCATGAAATGAAGGGAGAATGATAATAATCTCAAAGAAGTAATGCAAATAGAAGCATACTGAATGAGAAAAAAATCTGGGAGCGTGGTCCTGGTGCACAGGGAGTAAATTTAAGGAGCAAAAAATGCACAGTACTAAACAAGACAACAAAGAAAGTCAGCTCAGAAAATGATATTTCAGGTATGTTGGTCCAGACTACTTGGAGACTAAATATCTACAAAATATATAAAGCAGAGACATTAAAAATATTTTAAGACCAAATTAAAGAAAAATTGAAATAAAATGTTTGTCAAAGTGCTAAAAATAAGTAATTTATAGAACACCTGAGGACACACTGACAGAGTTAATATATTTGCAAAGTGCAGATATTTATATATAAATTTTAAAAGTACTTATAGTACTGTTTATAGTGTTATTTTAGTTGCACTAGCCATGGTTTTGAGTTTTACCTGACTGACTGAGGTGTTCATGAACTTCCATCTAACAGGTCTCAGCCTAGGCCATTCAGCTGGATCAAAGCACATCCAGCTCAGTTAACAGTTGAACTCTAGCTTGTATTCACGTTCCATTTTTGTAATTAATTCTCTGTGCTTATGTTGCAGTAAATAACTGAGAAAAATCTATTTCTTGTGTTTGTCTTTGAGTACAGAAGGGTTACTGGACCTAGGCAATCTATACCATGAAGGTATACTTGTCAGTAAGTCTCATGGATGACTCTAGCATAAAACAGTGAGTATGGATTCCAAGGGTCAGGATGAACAAGTTAGCTCTTGTTAACAGAAGTAAATCAGGATAAATAATATACTTTTAGAAATAATTTTTTCAATGCCTATTTTATCTTGATAACCTAACATGCAGGATTCTTGAGAGTTTCTCTGATCATGCCATTGGGAAATCATAAATTAGAAATATAATTTAACTGCATTTTATTTTCATTTTCTCTAATGAAAAGGAAGTTTACTGTTATTAGGTGCATAAATGTATAATGTACTACATTCACAGTTGCAAATATTTTCTTAAACTACATTTATCAGGAAAAATATTATAACTTAAAAGCTAATTCTTGGAGCCCCAAATAAAATCTATACATTGTGTTTATATCTTTCGTATTTATTTCTGTAATGGCTTTCAGTTTGATGTATTTTCTCATGCTTTTTAATTTCAAAAGACTTATGGCTAAAATATCAATAGTAAATAATTTGTTCTTTATATAGCTTTGTAAAGATCTTGTTTTATTTTTTCTCATAAGTTTTCTTGGTTTTGATCCTTCTCAACAGAACTGATAAGCATTTAGTGTAAGTAAAAATAAAGAGGTTGGGATTTTGGGCAATTTTTGTAGTTTTGGGTTGTTTTGCTGTTGGTTCCCCATGAACCATATATAAATGGTATAGTACATACATAAACGCATAAGATTATAGCTTTCATTTGTTTGTGTTCTTTAAGGCATATTTTTTGGAATTTGATGGTTCATGTTTTATTATTAGCTCCTTTGAGACACATAAAACATGCATAAAAATGCATGAAAAGCATAGTGAACTAAGTGCAAATATTCCTAAAGACATAATTCAATATTACTTTCATATACATCTAGGTTTTAAATACATTTAGCTGGAAAGAGGGAGAAAATAATTTAAAAAAAAATAAAAACAGAGCTCTCCCTTGACAATATTCCATACTCGAATCATGATATTTATTCTAAAGAATGTCCAAGCAAATCTGAGCCTATTTATACAAGAACATAAGTTTAAGGGACAAAAAAATGTAAAGTATCTTTCTATTGGGGTACACTGTTGTCCAGACAATGCATGAAAAACATCTGTCAATACAGCTGAAAACTGAGGCTGTGGAAAGTAACACTAAGTACTGTTTAAATGAAATTTGCTAGTGGTCTTCTGGAACTCCAAGGGACAAGTTGAGCAAATACAATAAACCAGCTTTTTCACAGCAAAGGTTCAAATTGCAGTATGCCATGACACACCTGAATGATGCATTTCACACCCATTATTGCCCTAGAAAATCTATAATCTCCATTCATATGTTCCTCTGCAGAAAACATAACCACACATTCCTGCCACATTCAAGCTTTACTCTAAAGCACATCCTGTCCCACATATCCTTAAGCTCTTAATAATCATATAAATAAAAACTTAACTGAACATTTGTGAACACACTCACATACTGTCCAGCCACAGTTTCAAATTTCATAACAATTTTAATCTGAGAACGCCAGTTTTCCAAACCACAGAGCTGTAATCCACCTCAGTGTAATCCTCAGTCTCAGATGTTAACGTTTTCTGTGAAAAACATTTGGGGGACAATTAACAAAGCTGGCTTCTCACTGATATTATATTTTAACAAGTGTACATTTTTCATGAAAAATAGAAACACCACCACCAACAACAACAATGCCAAACACAAAACAAACAGCAACAGCAACAACAACAAAAATTTAATGCAGGTTGGAGGGGAGAACAACTGGAGGCAACTGCACAAAATATAATAAACAGCATCTTTCCATGCCATTAAAGTTTTAAGTCTTTCCATACCACTACATGATCCCTCTAAAAGAGTCTCTATCTGTACTTTCCAATGAAGACTTTAGCCTGCCTATTCTATTCTATCTGTAGAAAAGGTCCTCAGGGGAGTCACATTAGCTTAACTCTTCCCAAAACTTCAGATAGACCAGTCTGTTTTGCCCCAGAACTACTTAGCTCCATTAAAGAATGGGACTCATAATGATCTTTGCCTCTTGCCTCCAAAAAGGAGATTCTTTGCCCCCGCAGCATCTTGAACTTTATTGAATGGATTGCCTGTGTTACCAGATGGTTTTGCACAACCACTGTCTCTTTTTACCTTGCTGAATGCACTCAAGGGAATTATTCCCTTTCTCTAAACACAGTGGTCTCACAATAACAGAAAGTATAAGACAATGAAACCATTTACATGGAAAATCCACAACAATATCCACTGCCATGATTTCTTTTTTCAGTATAAGGAGCACCCTTCTTCTCAGAAGTGAGTCCCTTACCCCCATCCCTGGCAATTGACCTGAGGTGGTATAGAATAACTTCTTGGCCAGACACTGCCTCCTTATAGCTACTGTAAAAATTGAATGCAACCAAGACAGTTCCCTTTATGTTTTGTTTTCTTTTTTTTTTTTTTTCTGCTTTACAAAGTTTATTATATAACATTATTTTACAAAGTTTATTATATAACATTATTTTCCTACTGTACTGTATTTGCAACATCTGAAAAGACAAAACAGCCTAACTTTGCAAAATTTCTGTTGCATTTCAGTTCCATTCTGAAATGGGTTTTAATTTGATATCAGGACTAAGATTTAAGACTAAAATATGCCTAGGTTAATGTAGACCTTTTTGAGGTTAATTCCTTAACATCTTCTATCTAAAATAGAAAAGGAAGACCGAGACAAAGAAAATTATGTAGAAAGGTATATTGCAATTAACAAAACCCCAAAGGCTTTTCACTATCAAAAAAAAGTTCAAAACAGAATGGAGCACAGAAGAAGATAGAGAATCAACAAATATGCCAGCTAAGAAGGACAAGATGAAAATAACTTGAGGGATAAAAAAAATTACAGGTACAAGTAAACCTTGCCTACAGTACCTACAGATGATAATTCAGAAAATCAGATTTGGAGGGTTTTTTTATTAATTTAAGTTTTTTTATTCTGTAGACATTGACAGTTGTTTGTTTGTGAAAATTGAGTAGCAAATAATTAGTTTGAATTAACATATGTTCATATAGTAAGATATTATTTTATTTAACAATAGAAATCTAAAATAAATTTAAGACTTTCACCAGGAGTTAAAGAACAGCTTATTCAGCTAGTGTAAATCAGAATAGTATGAAAATTATTTTAAAATATGATTTCTCTGAATTTCACTATTTTTAAAAATTAAATACCTCCTTAATCATTTCATTTTTATGTTTTTGAAGTCAAAAAGTATTTATCAAGTAAATTAATGTCCCCACTGCAAGAAAAATAAATAGATTTTAAGAGATAGTTCTTAGAGCAAGACAAAGAAAATGGTGGATTTATTGTCTTATGTGCTGAGCAGAGGCAAATATTACAGTTTCTTACTCCATTTTTTCTGCCATAATTTCTGAGGAAAGGGAAGAAGCTAAATCTTAGGTATATATCTGTCACAAAATTAATATTTTCCTAAAAGCATGAGCTATCCTGTAGAGTAAGATGAGACCAGACTAACTGGTATTTATGTACCTATCCACATCTATGCAGACATATTTTATACTGAACTTGGGTTTCCAAGCACAAGAACAGGCAGGACTGGAGCACCATAGAAATATTTTAGAGCTCCTCGGGTTGTATTTGCCAAAAGATCCTTGAAGGAAGGGAAGAAGTAAAAAATAATGAAATAAGAAAAAAATCTTTGTGGAAAAACTTGAGAAAAAATTATGCAAAAAAACTATGGAAATTATTCATATCTTGATTTGAAGTGTTCTGAGAAGGCAACATTTGGAATTTTTCTAAGAACACAGATATGTACTAACTTCATAACCAAGAGAATAAAGAGATTGAAGCATTTTTGTGCAACTTTTCTAGTATACTGGTGACAGATTAGAAGAACGTTAATTTCTCAGTAGAAAAAGCATTTCATGAAAACTGCAAAATGAAGTATAAGAAGATTTTTCATTTCATTTTCAATTACAAACTAAGAAAGCAGAAAGGCTGGTAGGTTACTTTAAGGGAAAAATTACCTATTTGAGCTATTTTATTTTCCTTAAGAAAAACTCCTCCTTACTGGGAGGAGATGGAATATGTGTTTCTTAAAACAAGTTTGGGTCAAGGACTTTGGATGAAATTCTTTTCCAACTGTTTAACTTTTGGAATTTCTGTAATTGTCACGCTGATGTTCTCTAATCAACATTTATCAACATGGCATCAATCATATTAAATCTATTATTTCTTCTGTAGAAAGGTTTAAGCCTTTCTTTGGTATGAATGCTCTTTTTCTTACGATTTTCTTTAATTTTTTTTTTGTTTTGTTTCTTTACCAAAAATTGTTTTTTCAAATGAGTCAATAGAAACATTTGAATATATCACCTAGCAAATCATATTATAGTA
>VZTT01048294.1:0-17101 GCA_013400855.1 Buphagus erythrorhynchus
AGGGGTCTCTGGTGGTCATATTCTCTGAATCCTTCAATATTAAAGGTGACCTTCCCTCAGACTTTTTCCTTGGTTGCTTCTGTTGCTTCTTGTTAAATAACTCTCCAAAAAAAACCACTGTAGGTCTCTTTACCTGTTTCTCCACTGGTTCCAGCCACACTTATCATCCTGTGTGCATACCTTTACATACTTTTCTCTTTTTTTTGTTAGTCTTTAAGTTTAATTCAGCAACTTCAGGGTAGCTGAAAATTTCTATTCTCTATGTTACTTATCAGGGAGTACCTGAACTTGGGTCAGAATGACAATGAGTTTGTCTTCTTTCTGCCAATGAAGCAATGGCAGCTCATTTTTCCTTTCCTGCTCTGCCTTGAGCTCTGGTCCCCTCTGGGAGAGCTCTGGGACCTGAATTAAGGTGGGAGCTGCCCAGCTGCCCTGCCCAATTGCAGCCCAAGACCTCTCAGGAGAAGTGCAAGCTCATTGACAGCTATTTGTGTGTAAGTGAGAAACCAATAAATAGCTTTGATTCTGGATGGCTTCAGGCTGTGTGAGGTGAGCACTGTTCCCCTGTGACAGGGAAGGATCCAGATTAGTGAGAAACTCTGGGGGAGGACAGCAGTGCAATCAGCATCCATTCATGATGCAGTATTAGAGGCTGTGGTTACCCCAGGGAGAACATGTCTTCTGGCCTATAACCATGTTTATGTCCAATTTGGCTTGTCCCAGAGGGCACCTTACCCTGTGTTTTGTTTAACCCCAGCCATCAGCAAAGCCCCACACAGTTGCTCACTCTCACACCAGTGGGATCACGTAGAGAATCAGGAAGGTAAAAACTGGAAAACTTGTGTGTCGAGACAAAGACAGTTTAATGGGGAAAGCAAAAACCACCCAAACAAACAAAGAAAAACAAGGAGCATTCCCTCATATCAGTACAGGCTGGGGGATGAATGAGGTTATGACCAGCCCTGCAGAGAAGGACCTGGGGATGTCAGTAGATGAAAAATTAGATATGAGCCAGCAATGTGCACTTACAGCCCAGGAAAACAACTGTAATCTGGGCTGCCTAAAAAGGAATTTGTCGTCCTCTGGTAAACCATCTGAAAGTAACTGCATTGGAGCTCAGTCTTGAGGGAAGACAGCAGTATGGGGTGGGTGAGTAAACAACTTAAGAGCAGTGCATTGCCAGCCTGTCCCCTGTGTGGCATCCCTTCTCTCCAGCATGTCGACTGCCCCACACAGCTTGGTGTCAGTGGCAGATTGCTGAGGGTGCCCTCGGTCCCACTGTGCATGTCACTGACAAAGATGTTGAACTCCATGTCTCCCAGCCCTGGCCCCTGAGGAACACTGCATATCTGATCTTCCCACAGCTGGAAAACTTGTTCAGAAGGATGCTGTGAGGGACAGCAAGCCTCACTAAAATCCAGAAAAACTACATCCATTGCCTTCCCTTCATCCCCTAGTTTGGTGACATCATCATAGCACATTAATTAAAAAGGACTCTCCCTTTGTGAATCTATTCTGGCTGTGCCTGATGATTGCATTATCCTTTAAATGCCTTCCAACAGCACCTAGTAGGATTTTCCCCCAAATTTTTTCAGGTATTGAAGTTAGACTAAGAGGTCTGCAGTTCCCTGAGTCATCCTTCTTGGCCCTGTAAACTGGGATAACACTGACTAGCTGCCACTCAGCATGCACCTCTCTAGACTCCCAAGAACTTAGTAGGTGATGAGAGGGGTCCTGCTGGAACCTCCACCATTGCCTTCATCCTTCTGGGATGAAACCTATCTGGCCACACAAGACCTACAAGTAGTCAACTGGTACAACTGGTCCCTGACAATTTCAGTGTCTACAAATGGAAAGTCACTTCCCATTGTCATGGTCCTCCCAACTCTGAAGACCAGGCAACACAAGGTTTATTGTCACTATTAAAAACTGAGGCATAAAAAAATTTCACTTTTTCTTCATCCCTATTTGCCTGGGATACTTTTCAATGCTTTAAAATGTGGGTGTTGAAAGGGTTTGCCAGTACACAGCCAACTCAGTGATACTACAAGGAAAGGCAAAACTTTCATGTCAGTTTGAAGTAATTCTGACATTTCTTTAATGCATACTATCTTTCCACAATACTGCAGGAAGTACATTTTGAAAAGTATATGTTTGAAAGTATATTCTGCTAAACATTAGAAAGAAATATATACACTGATTTTTTTTTGATAGCCTAAAGTGATCTTCTGTCTTTTTAAATTAAATAGTGGGCAGCTAAGCAACAGAAAATTTCATTTAGTTTCTTTATGAAAATGTCAAAAGATTATCCAGTGCCAGTAAAATTAGGAGTTTCAAAATTTTATTTGTTTTTCAGGAAAAAAATACTTAAATATGAAAACTGATCTCACATAGCACTGCTAAGACATTTTTCTAACTGTACAATTAAAATACTTAAAATACACACATGTATGCATGTTTCCAGGAGGTCCTCTTGACTCAGAATAAAATAGATCTTCTCTGCATGGTCCCTCTGGAAATGAGTAGCCCTGAGGCAAACCAAACCAAGATAAACTCTGGTTTTTGCAGTAAAAATTATTTCTCTTCTTGAGCCAGTGGGAAGAGTGACTTCTGTTGAAAATGGCCCACTTTAATACCGGATTCTTCAGTTCAGCCTTATTTAATATTCAGCCCTTGTGTGGCAGCAACTAAAGGCTGTTCAATGCATACAGGTGGTGTATTAGTGCCATTCAAATTACAGTCCTCAATGTCTTTGCTGAAGTGGTGATTCCACTTGGTTTTGAGTTGGTTGGTTGGTTTTTTGTAGATGTCTGCAAAGATGTCCAAACCTGCATCAAGACCTGTAAATTGTACACTAAAACAGACTTCCCTCCTTTACCCCTACACACAAGTATGAAGATGAAATAAGAGCTTGTATTAGAAATTTTCTGTACAAAAAAGTAGAGGATGCTACACCTAAACAAAAGCCTGGCCTCTGTGTATAGCATGCTGCCAGCTTCACACCAGAATGTTGCAGAAATGCAGCCCTATTTTGCAGAAGGCTTATATTGGATCCAAGTCAGGAGAAGGAAAGTGTCATTTCACCTCAAAACTAACAGATGAAGTCTCAGACTCATTCTGACGCTACCAACACACTCCACCCACATGTCTTCCTCAGCTGGCTTTCACACAGAGACTGTGCTGAATGAGGAAAACATTATTACTTCCTGTTTTCTTTTAATTTAATTCTTCTCTCCACTGCCTGTGCTGGAGGATAATTCTTCTTGGCAAAAACAGCATGAGGCACACTCTGAGATATTTAAAACCTGTTTTGAAAGATTAAAGGTGTTTACCCTCCAGAGAGATGAATGTGGGAGCTGGATGCAAAGAGAATCTTCAGACCTCTCACAACCACAGTGCAGCAGCACTTTCCCCCAGTGTTAGAGAGTCAAGTACTGGGGAGAAATTACATCTTATTTTGGTGCATTATAGCAGCACCTGGTTATCCAGAAGCGTTTACACAAGCATTATTTTGTTTTATCACAACTCTCTTCTCTGCAGTAAACAATTTAAAACACTAGAAAGCACAGAGAATCTAGCTCAATAAGTTCATTTGTAATGGGAAATGCTCTAGGTACTAATAACAGGCAAATTCTAATGCTGCAAGTAATAGACCTTGAAATGTCCTTACAGACAAACACATGATATTGTTTGGATAGATAGACTAGAACACCTGAACTGGCAGCTGGGGACTAGTGCCATTCCTCTGGGATCAAGATGAGCCCAATGTGCCTAATGTTCTTATCAACAATGAGGGCAATAGGATGGAACACGCCCTCAGAGTTTGCTGTCATTTCAAACAAGGAGGGTAGGAAGCAGAGGATGAGGAAAGATTAAGTAGCAGGCAGAGTCAGTCTTCTGAGGGACTGTGAGGTGCTGCAGAAAAGCACCAGCATGAGCTTCACAAAGATCAAGACAGGTGTCTGGGCTCATCCAACCCACATAGTGACTCTGCAACAACTAACACTGGACACCAACAGGCTGGGGATTAACTTTGCCAGAAAAGGAACCAGGGTCCTGAGCTGGGTGTCTTCCATCAGCATTGTGTGTCTTTATGGTGATGAAAACCAGCCATGGGCTGAGGAACATAATCATTGCACATAGCTCAGGGTGCATTTGCAATGAGAGCTGCAGGCTGAGCTCTGGATGGGAGCCTGAGGCAAGAGGCCATGAACTGCCACCCCTTGGCACAGGAAAGGGCACAGGGACCTGTGGCACCAGCCTGGGGACTGGACACTGAGACACAGCAGGAGCCAAGGACTCAGTAGGAAGATCCCAGACTTTCTGGCACACAAATTGTGGGTATAAAAGCCCAGATAATCCTTTGTTCAGGGTTTCTCCTCGAGGCACCAGCTCGCACTCTTACTCTGTTGCTGCACCAGGATTAAATTACTTGTGACCAGAGAACTGGCTGAGTCCCTCATGAGCCACAGGCAAGTGCCATTCCAAATGAATGAGCAATGACTGCCCTGCCCTCCACCCATCAGTCAGGTGTTGGATTCAAATCTCTGCATCCAGACTGGCAGAGATGGGTGTCATGGGGCACCCAGAGCAGTGGCATAACTGATCAGGAGTTCTGAGGAGAGCTCAGACAGTACCCGGTGAGCTCTCACTGCCCGTGGCCATTCTGGGGAGGGAGTGTCAGTCTGTGCTGCACTGTATCCATATCCACAGTAGGTCTCCATGGTGATCTGCCCATCTCCTGACAGTTCTTTTTTGAGGCAACTCCTGCACAGACAAGACATGTCTCTGGTGAGTGCACAAAACACCATATAAAATAGTTCACCCTCTGCTGCTATTGTGTGCACATGGTGTCTCTTCACAATGGGGGATTCAGGGAGCTCTGCATGTGGAGGAATGCTCATCTTCAACCTGTGTGTTATTGTAACTATTTGAATTGATTGTTGTGGTGTAAACTTGAAATACCAAGAGCAGGTTCTCCAGAAGGTCTATGTCAGGTGAAAACACTGCTTTATTTTTTGTACATATATGAGATTTCCTCTTGACTAGTACTTGCTTGTAACTATGATAATTCTATATATATTTAAAAAGACCTTGTAAACAAGAAAATGCTTGCAAGTTCTGTTATGGTCTTCAGGATATAGAAGGTTAGACCCATTGAATCTACAGAGAATTTTGGCACTTAATGCACTTCATGGAAAGTATAAAATTACTGGGCAAATTGGTTCTTGTACAATATGTAGATGATCTGTCATTGGCTCATTGTGACAAGAGTGTTTATATATTAGACAGTATGCATTCATGTATTGCCAAAGGAGGGAACAGCCTGCATCTCCATCCAAACTTCAGCTGTGCCAGAGAAGAAGTTAAATATTTAGGCTTTACTTTGGGAAGGGATGATGAATGAGAGATCCAGAAAGCCATCAAGGCCATAGTTAGGCTCCCACTTCTAGTCATGAAAAGAATGTACCAAGTTTGCTCAGAGCTGTGGGATTTTGTTGGCTGTAGATTCCTGTGTTAGCCTCTGACTGAGGAAACCAAGAACGAAAAGATAAAGTTTATTGCATAGGACCTGGAGAAGGAACAAGCTTGCACAGCAATAAAAGGAGCTCTGGTGTCTGCTCCTGGTCTTGGGCTCCTAGGTTATACAAAACTCTTCAATCGGTGTGTACAGGAATGTAAAGGAATTGCCAATGGAGTGGTAAAACATAATTTAGGACCCCGTCAGAGACCATTTCCAAATTACTCAGTTAAATTAGCTTCACTTGCAGCAGGAGCACCAGCCTGTCAGTGGCACTAACAGCAATAATATAAGAAATAAGTTGTCCCCCTTATCCTGAGACACCCAGAAACAGTTCATATCCCACATGATGTGGAGATTCTGTTGACAGTCTGCAGCCCAAGCTCTAACACAGCAATGGGCACATAGATATGGACTGATCTTCACAGTGGCAGATAATATCAAAAAGATGCAACACCTTGAGTCCAGTGAGCCTAATGCCTCTACCTGATGATAGAGAATGTGCTGTTGTGGTGCTGGTTGGCCAGAGTGAATGGCCAAATTTGAGAGACCCTACGACCATGTATGAGAAGGACTGCTCAACAGAAGAAAAGAAACAATGAGAAAAGTGAGAGGCGACACAAGATTATGATGGAATATGGTCTACCGAGGGGAAGCCACTTCTGCCAAAGAGATATCTAATCTGTGTGGTTAGATGGTTTCACAATAAAGTCAGTGGAGAGGCAGAGGCAACAGCTAGCCAAGTAAAAAAGAATAAAAAATGGGCAGCTCCAGGAATTCATGCCACTGCAAAAACAATCACAAAGAGCTTCCCAGCCTACCAGAAGTTCTCAAGTATCAGAGTTAGGATGACTAACTGTGAGCCTACTTCCCTTTTCAGCCACTACAAATAGACTCTATGGACACTTATGGCTGCATGTAAGCATTTGCTAGTGATAGCAGACCAGCTATCAGGCTGGGGAGAAGCCTTTTCAACAAAAAGGGCTGGTGCAAGAGGAGCAGAAAAGGCCTTGGCTTTAGAAGTTATCCCTAGATACAAAGTTCTACAGTCAATTGAATCAGACAGGGGTGCTCATTTTATAGCTGATATAAACAACCACTTGTGTAAGTCTTTGAGAATAGAGAGAAAATTACATATAACTGTATCACTCACCATCTCAGGACAAGTAGAAGGGATGAACAGGACATAAAAATATGCACATGCATTTATCTGAAATGGCCACAAACCTTAAATTTGGCACAGTGGAATGTTGGGAATGTTCCATCACAACCTATAGAACTGGCAGAAAGTCTCTTTGGAAGGCACTCAGCTATATCAGGACTTATATTCCAGCTAAGACCAGCCTTTTGGATGGAAAAAAATGCATAACCCAGTATTTTATATATAAAATATAGAAAGGGTTCAAGGAACGGAGAAAGTATGTGCAACAGTATCAGCTCAGCCCACTTGAAATAGAAGTAAATGATACACAACCTGCAGATGTAGTGTTAATCAAGATATTCTCACAAAAAGTCAAATAAGAACCTAAAGGGGAGGGACCATATGCTGGCTTACTGTGTTCTTGTTTTGCTGTTAAAATTTTGTGCCAAAAAAACTGGATACACCAGTCTCATATCCAGTAAGTAGTGAATGATAAACCAGTTGGACAATAAATGAGTTTCAAGAATCTTTCATGATCTTGTCTTGATAATGATTTCTGCCCTATGACAACATTAGCCTTAATTCTGCTACTTGTAATAATGTTGTAAGTAAGGGCAGTGTAAAATGCCGTGAAAACTTTCCTTTTCCCTTTTAATATATTAGCAGGTATGCTTAATCCAAAAAAAGGGGTGAACATTCTGTGAAGGTAGCTTGGGGTGCATTTGCAATGAGAGCTGCAGGCTGAGCTCTGGATGAGAGCCTGAGGCAAGAGGCCATGAACTGCCACCCCTTGGCACAGGAAAGGGCACAGGGACCTGTGGCACCAGCCTGGGGACTGGACACTGAGACACAGCAGGAGATGAAGACTCAGTAGGAAGATCCCAGACTTTCTGTCACACAGATTGTGTGGGTATAAAAGTCCAGGTAATCCCTTGTTCCGGGTTCCTCGTTGAGGCACCAGCTCTTGCTCTGTTACTGAACCATAAATAAGTCTCTTCAGGGATCCAGAGGTCTGTGATTCTGCTACTGGAAACCTGGGGTTGAACTGTTAAGGAAGCCTTGTGCCACTGTGTGAGTGTGGGATGTGCAGGGGTTCAGGCAGGGACCCTTTGGCTCATTGTGAACCCTGTGAAGGGGCCTCAGTCCCACCAGTTATAGTCTCTGGGGGTATGACTGCTGGAGTGCTCCTGAATGGTCAGATGGGAACGTTTACTTAACACACACATTCCTTTAGAAAAGACACAAGGACTCCATTAGGTAAACCCTCCTGCAGAAGCCACAAACATAGTACTGGAGCTAAAGCTTAGCATTTCAACACACACAGGCAAAGAACTGGAATTGTTCAGACTCTGTCAGAGAACTCAGTGCTGTCTACAGCTCCTGAACGGGTGTGGATTGAGATGAAACTCCTCTTGGAAAGGCACAGTGAAACAACATGGCTCCAGCTGTAATGAGAAAAATTATGACTGACAGTAGGAAAAGTTCTCTTTCTGAGGATGGTCAAGCACCAGAACAGGGTCCCAAAGAGGAAGTGAAACTCCTATTTTATTAAAGCAGGCATTAGCACTTTTCTTTGTGTGTGTAGAACAAGAGCAAACAATCTACAGATATATAATGACCCCTAAGATTCCACGACCGAAGCCTGGGGTCTGTATGAAATATTTTCCAAGAAAAAAAACTGACTTCTGTATGTACAAGGCACCTTCTAAGTAGTTAGTTATGTCAGCAGGTCTTTTGCAGGCATAAAATTCTGCCTGATTTCAGTAGGACTGCCCTTGTTCCTCAGTGCTGCATATTCTTATGCACTAATACATATTTTGACTCTGACATGTTCCACCAAAATGCTTGGGTTTTAAATATATTCCTATTTTTTCACATCTCGCGTGTGTGTGTGTGAATACTCTGCATTGCCTTAATTCAAAGGAATAACAAAGCATATTAAAAAACTAGTGTGAGTTTGGTTGAATGCAAGTAGGTGTTACGGCCAATGGAAGCGCGCAAACTCTGTGAGAGCACGAGCACTCTATTCCGATTTCTATAAATGAGAACTTTCAGAGCACAAAATTCAAACAGAAGAATAGGAAGTGACAAAACATATGCTGAAAGACGCCACGGCCACGGCCACGGCCACAGCTGGCCTGCCCCAAGTGCGGCACCGCCGCTCAGCCCCTGCCCCGCCTGCCCCGCGTCCGCCTCTCCCTGCCCCGCCTGCCCCGTATCCGCCCCTTCCTGCCCCCGCCCGCCCCTATCCTTCTCTTCCCCCGGCTCCCGGCATGGCACAGGGGGAGCCGGGGGCGCGGCTGTGCGGTATGCACGCCGGGCGGCCGCTGGAGCTGTTCTGCGAGGACTGCGGGTGCTGCGTGTGCGCTCTGTGCCCGGCGCTGGGCGCGCACCGCGGGCACCGCGCCTGCCTCCTGCCGCAGGCCGTGCGCCGCACGCAGGTGAGTGCGTGAGTGATGAGTGAGTGCGTGAGTGGAGCAGTGATGAGTGCGTGAGTGATGAGTGAGTGCGTGAGTGGAGCAGTGATGAGTGCGTGAGTGATGAGTGAGTGCGTGAGTGGAGCAGTGATGAGTGCGTGAGTGATGAGTGAGTGCGTGAGTGGAGCAGTGATGAGTGCGTGAGTGATGAGTGAGTGCGTGAGTGGAGCAGTGATGAGTGCGTGAGTGATGAGTGAGTGCGTGAGTGGAGCAGTGATGAGTGCGTGAGTGATGAGTGAGTGCGTGAGTGGAGCAGTGATGAGTGCGTGAGTGATGAGTGAGTGCGTGAGTGGAGCAGTGATGAGTGCGTGAGTGATGAGTGAGTGCCGGACCCGAGATCTTCCTCATCTTGGAGATGTCTNCTGCCGCAGGCCGTGCGCCGCACGCAGGTGAGTGCGTGAGTGATGAGTGAGTGCGTGAGTGAGTGAGTGAGTGATGAGTGAGTGCGTGAGTGATGAGTGAGTGAGTGATGAGTGAGTGCCGGACCCGAGGTCTTCCTCATCTTGGAGATGTCTTGCCGGTTGTCCCCTCGCTTCTGAAACTTGTGCCGCTGGGTTTTCTTTGGCTAGGGTGAGGTGGTGGCATCTGTAAGTATTAGTGCAGTGCCACAGTACTAAGCCGATCTTCAGCCTCGCTTTGCTTGCCTTATAAACACTTTGTGAAGTTCAAGGTTTGTAAGTTGTGTTGAGTTTCTGTACTTTCTGTACTCCAGCAAGTGCTTTGTAGACCCCGTATAGACAGAGTCAGCCTGATGCCTCTGCACATGGATATGGTTTGTGTACGAAAAGGAAAGAGTTAATCAGTCACACCCAAGCGTCCACAAAACAGGTGCATAAGGGACAGGGAGGAAGTGGCTTTGACTGTTAGGTCACATGCAGCAGCATTTTATCCTCAGACCTTGTACATGGAATCAGAGGAGTGTGGCTGCCCCAGAAAATTTGTTTTTATTGCCAGGCTGGAAGAACCTTTGACCGAAACATAGATGCCCCAGGGAAGGGGAAAGGTAATTTCTGTTTACCCCCTGGCCCCACCATTGTAACTGGCTAGATCACAGTGACTGCCCTTGCACAGCTCTCTGATAACTCCTCTGGGATATTGTGGGGTTAACCCTAGTAGGCACCTGAGCACAACACAGCTGCCTACTTATTCCCCTTCCTTGACCAGTGAGACAGGGGAAGAGGAACACTAAAACCAAGAAAATTAATGGGTTGAGATAAAAATAAGTTTAATAGGAGAAAGAGAAATGGAGGGAAGAGAAGAAGAACAGAAGTGATGTAAAGGCAGACACTCATCAGACAGTTCCTGAGCAAAAGACAGCTAACCCACCTAAACACCCCACTTCCAGTTTGCTGAACATGATGTTATACAGTACAGATTACCTTTCTGATTAGTAGAGGTCATCTCCTGCTTGTGTCCCCTCCTAGTTTTTTGTGTAGTCACATTTGAAACACAGCACCACACAGGCTGCTATGAGGAAAACTAACTCCATCCCAGACACAGTCAGCCCCGGGTCTCTTCCCTAAGATTTTTTCCTTCATCCCAGTGTAGCTGCCCACCAAATATCTTCAGGAAGCTTTGCAAGCTTGCCAACACTCCTGCTTGTGCTTTGTTTTACTCGGAGAGCCTGCCAAGAGGCTTGCTGAGGCCTGCATGCTGTGATGCTAAGCTTGGAAGACTTAAAATACTGTAACACAGAGGTTTGATGTTCAGAAGCTTCTTGTCTTTTTTTTTTTTTCCTTTTTTTTCTTCCCCTCTGCAATTTCAGAAAGTTCCTTCCCACTCCTTGTATGATGTTTTGGAGCAGCATTACTAGGAGGTTTCCTACAGAAAACACTAGGAAGAAACAGTTCCTAGAGAACTTCCTGCTTGGAAGTTCACACAGATTGTGAGCCAGTACACAAGTTATGATAAACTCTTCGAGCATTTTATTGCACTTCATGGTAGAGAGCATTACAAGGGCAGAAGGCCATGCACTGAGGCTGCCACAAACAACAGCACAGTGGTAAAACCATTTAAGACGTCTAAGCAATGCCCAGGGCTGCTCCTGCCTTCTGGTGTGCTTTCATCCCTCTTGCAGGTGGGAACTCGCTCTAGTGTTTGTATTCCCTTCATGGCAGGGCAGGAACGTGTGGATGATGCACATATTGTGCAGTGCCAGCCTAATCTGAGGTGAAGTAATGTGCACAAATCTACAAACTATGCTGCTTTCCTGGGGCTCTGATGGACAGTGGGAAGCACGTGCTGTTGACAAAGACTTGTATCTGTGCCAAATCAGGAAGTGAGCGGGGTAGAAACTTGTAATCGCATGTGTCCCTCTGTCCCTAGAAGGTATCTGCTGACATCTACCGGTTTAGAGTTGCAGAGATTTTAGGCGGAAACCATCAGTAGTTTCAGCCTAAGGGATGGTGTTTCGACTAGTGATTTTGTTCGCTGTGAGCAGTTATTCAGTACAGCCCTTGTGGTGTGACATCAGCCAGGTAGCACTTCTTGCACTGACAATCTTCCACAGCTCTTACAGCAAATCCTAGCCATGAGCACTAAGAAGAGATGAGAATCAAGGAGCAAGGTCCATCAGCTTCTTCATCCCTGGATCAGAGATTGTTTAAAATCATCAAAAAGGATGCTCCTTGTGCTCCTGAATGCAGCACACAGTCCTGTGAGCCTGACAGTGAGCTCGGAGTGTCATCTCAGAAATCCTTGCTTTTACAGTGTTTTCACTTGAATGAGTTAAAGCCCCCAGGCAATCCCTTAAGGAAGGTTTTCGGCATCAGTTCCTCAAGGTGAATGACATGGGCTGCTGGCACGGTCTTCAATCTGTAGGAAGCAGCTCTTTCATGTACCTCTGTAAAGAAAGTAATGCTTAACCAGAAATGCTTGGGATTGACATAAGTATCTGCATATGGTCACTGTTGTGAGTGCACAAAGTGATGTGTGTTACTAGCAAAGAAGGAAGATTGGGTTTTTCTCTGTGGTCTTTGTCAGTCTCTGAGGAAGGGAATGAGGTCTGGTTGCAAAATAAACTAAGGAAGGCTGGTATCTGGTAGAAATCATGAATCCTCTAGTGGTGTAGAGGATTCATTTCAGTTCTTCAGGGACAAGACTGGAAAACTGTGGCTGGAATAAATAGCATGAGTGTCTTTCTCTATGCAAGAACACTTAGCTGCTTGCATGGATGTACCTGTGCCAAGGGCCTTCCAGATGCAGAGTCCCTGGCTTTTGCTGGGAGTCCATTTTCTTCTGACTCTGTCACACTCAAATGACAACCTGCACATGTTTTCTAAGGAGACACATCAGAAATGCAAATCGCTCTTGTGAAGCAACACTTTATGCTCTGTTTGTCCACGCTGCAGAGTTTAAATGCTGTGCTGCCCTGGGGCTGTTGCTGTGAACTAGTACATGAGCATGCACGTGTTCTTGACTGGGTCTCAGCTGTGGAATAGGACACTGAGAGCAGCTACAGCTGGTGCTACCTTACCTGGTATTTACTGAGGGCCTGTTTTAGCACCAGTGCACTGAGAGCGTGGGGCAGCATTGACTGTATCCTTCATTATACTAATGACAAAAATGCATTGCCAGGCACACCAACACTGTTCAACTGGCTGGGCAGAGGGCAGCCAGTTTCAGAGGGCTGCAGGTGAGAAACTGGGGCAAGACATAAATAGGACATTGATTATGCTGTGCTGGGCACACCCCAAGTGTCACAGGTACTGTGATTGATTACCAGCCATCCTGACATTATTAGCTATTGCAGACATTCAGACTACAGCATCACTGTGGTGATAGTGGGGTATCTGACTGGTCATTTTTACATTGGGAAGCATCCTGAATGTCTGCAATGTCTGTCACTGGATTTTGATTCTAAATGGAGCCTTCCACTTATCCTCTAAATAAAAGTACTTAGCTGCCCTTCAGTTGCTAAATGCATTAGCACATAGTCTTGAAATACGCAGCCATAGATTTAAAGATGAAAATACTTTTTTCACTCTGGGTTTCCCTGTGCCTTAAGAAGGCACAGGGATGCTAATTTGCACAGCTGTCCAAACCTTACCAGTATAACCACTGGGTGAAATGCTGAAATCCTTACAGTTCATCACTATACTGGCCTTTATAAGTCTCATAAAAGGCCATTCATTTAAGAGTTGTACCTTCCAATTCAGAATATTCTATGATTCTGAAACTGAGTATTTCAGTACATCCCTATATGGAAATCAAGCTGGACATTGTTTCTGGTTTTTTTCCAAATGTTTCCAGATGTTGTTATGAAACAGTGTTTTATTTTGTTTCATTGTTGTATAGGAACTCATGGAATTGCACTTGATGAATCTAGAAGAGAAAAAAGAGCAAGAAGCTGGTAACAGAAGGAACATAGAGCAGGCTGTAAATGATGTGAAGGTAAAGTGTGGTTTTGTTCTCCACCGGATGGTCATTTTCCAAGGGGAGACACTTTGTTTTCTCTGTAGCTATTCAAAGATCCAGCCACATATTGCCCCTCTGGAGAAGAGTGTATTCCCTGTATCACAATATATTACACTATCAAAGAGAGGGAAGAGGGATAGTCTCCAAAGACCTGGTCCTCATTCCTTGATCAGCTGAACATTGCTGGAAGACCAAGGGTGAAATTTTTGTGCAGGGGAATAGTAGGTAGGCGCAGCTGCCTATATTATTCTGGCTTCACTTACACATCTTGCATCGCACTGAAATGCATTTCTGAATTTTCTGGATTCAGAGCTGAGTAAACACAAAGAACAGTTCTGTTGATTCTGTCTTGAGAATGGGAATGTATGCTAAGCTGCATCTCATTTATAGGCCATGAAATGACTTCTGCTCTAAGGAGCATCTCTAAGCAGCTCTGTTCAGAAATGTCAGTAAGAGCTTGAGGGGGCTTTAGAGACTTGGTCTGGTGTCACTTTGTTTTGGAGGCTTTCTCTTCCTACCAGCTACTTGTCTCAAGCCTGCTTTAAAAGCAGTCAAAGACTTGCTACTGAAGGACAAGGTCTGCTTCTTGTTGCAACTGGTACCCTGTTAATTCCAGCTGAAAACAGATTTTTCTACATAAATAGGTATCTTGGAATCTTCCATCAATCTTTTCCATCCAGACATCAACAGGTAGATCATGTCTGCACTCCCTCAAGGGGTTGAGACATGTTTCTGAAGAAATGGAGAAAGTCAGTAAATTTCAGCCAAAACATAGCACTGAAAGCCTGAAAGAGAAATGTCTGAAATGTTTATGGTCTGTTGAGCAGGGGGAAGACATTCTTCTGTTTCATTCATAGGCACATGCTGATAAGATGAAACGGCAGCTGTCAGAAAAAATTACTGAGCTTCAGTTACTTCTTCGGGAAGAAGAGAGTTTGGCAAAAAACTTAATTGATGAAAAGACTCAGCAAGCCCTGGGAGCACATGATCAGCATTTGAGGTCCTGCCAAGAACAGCTTGCAGCCCTGGAGACCTTCACACATCGAATCAGACAAATACAACAGGACAGTGATCCTATTAATTTGCTGGAGGTGGTATTGTATGGTCTCTTTCTACCTCTTACCTTGACAGTCCTTGGTAAATGTCTCTAGTGATGTCTTCTACATGTCCTTTAGTATGTAAGCAGCATCTTTCTAACTGCTTTCTAATTTGCTTTGTGTTGGTGTTTTGGTGAACAAATTTGATTCCTGATTTTTGAGCTATTAGGTTTTCCTGCTATGGCATTGATTTCAGGTCTGTATGAAATCCACGTTAATTTTAAGCACAGATGGAAAAGACAGATAGATGCCTCTTAACCTTGAAGACAAATGCTGTATCAAGTCTTTCCTTGTCCAGTGTAATATGAAGATCTGAGAAAAGGCAGCTGTCAGGAAACCTCAGGAGGGAAGTAAAAATGTGTAATTGCCTTCAACTGCAAGAAATCCAAATCACCATAAGCAATAGCCATAACTTCACTGCAGGGGGCAATGCTTTTCTTTTTGCTTACAGAGAAACATCAGTTTCTCTCTCCTAATGATCTTCACCTTCCTTGGGAAGAGTGTGTTGCCATGTGCTTATGCCCTGACACAAGCCAGAAGATGCCATTTCTTACAGGATGATGCCTCTGGTGCATTTTTACATCCTTGCAATGTGTCAGACTTGAGTTTCCATTGCTGTGATATGGTCCTGGCATTCTGCTGTGTGTGGTAGCAACACACCTCCACACAGGAGCTGCTCTTTGTGACTTTATGGAGATTTTCTTGTGGGGAGGTTGGATTTTATTCTTCAGATTGCTTTTAAAACTTAGTGGTTTGATTTTGCCATTGATGGGATTTCCCACTAAGGGTCCTGGCCAGGTTAAACTCATTTCCATCCTGGAGGGATCTCTTCTAACCTTGGTTGTTGGGTTCTCCTTGTCTGGGGTGGCCACTGGCTCCACTGGCAGAAGGACATAATGGGCAGGCAACTGAGCTGAAAGGCAGGCTGAGCTCAGCAAAGCTTGCCTGTCATGGTCCATAGGTTTACCCAGTGATGGAGCTGTCCTTGTTCTGTGATGTATGGGAGCTGGGAGGGTCCTTTTATGTCACAGTCTCTGCTAATTGTAGTGTTTGGCTTTCTGCCCTCAGAAGTACACAGAAATTGAGAAGGAAATTAAGGAATCCAGGCACTTGTTAGAAGAGTGGCATCCAATACCTCTCTCATTTGAACACTTACTTAACCATTATAAACACTTCATCAGAATTCTTCAGTCCATTCTACAGAAACCATTGGAAGCCCGGCTTAAAGAAGGTACCTGGGAGAGTGCTCTGAATTTTGCTTTCTTCTGCTGTCTTTGCAAATAAAGTGTACTTTTTAAGTAAGAACAGGACTTTTTACCAAATCAACAGGAGAAAAAACAGTGTTTCAGGCATGGGTGCTGTTTTCTGACAGCATGGGTGTAATGCTGCTATAGCAGTGGTGATTTAGGAACATAAGAAGTTTCTCTTCCAACTCTGAAAATGATCTTTGATTTGTCTGCTGCTTTTTTCCCCCCTAGTTCTATCAGGTATTTCAATACAATTTAATGTAGTCCATCACACCTACAGAATGTATTTATTCTCTCAGCTACTTCCAATTGTGTCTAAGTGCTGTGGCATTGGGGTACCTCTAAAATTTGAAGCTTTTTCTAATTGATCTACTGGTGATCTGCCTTAGTCTGAAAAAAAATGATGATTTTTTTGGTACTGTAGAGCTGAGCTAACATACTCTATTTAGAAATCCTTTTGTCTTTGAGCTGTTATTTCATCCTTAAATGACCTTTAGCATGATTAAGGCAAGGAGTTTTTCCTAATGGGACACAGAACCACAAAACCTAAATAGCCATGGGAAAATCCTGCTGCTCTTTGAGTGAGCAGGCAACACTGGCCATCACATTTCACCCAGCTGCCTTTTAATCCATTATCAGAGAATTACCACAGAAAAGACAGTAGCAGGTTGCTGGGGCAAATGGTCAGACCTGATCTGAAAGGCGATTGCAGTGGTAGGATGTGTGTAGGATTGCTAGAAAGCATCATGGAGGGAGGTGCAAGCACCTGCAACTATCTTCAGCTGCCTATTTTCATCTGATAAGGGCTACTTTTTAAGGAATCAGGGGTGATTACTTGGTAGTGTGCTCAACTGTGTATTTCTTTGGCAACACTAGTCCAGCATCTCCATGCTATCCAAAGAGCTGAAAGCATACAGAGTGAGTAGCCCCTCCCCAGAAAAAGTAACATAGTTTGTCCATGAAGTTGGAAAACGATAGTTGAAAAACTGGCAGACGTCGTAAACTGTCCCTTTTCATCTTTGCCTAGATGTTTTCAGTAGCCTTAATCCCACTGCAAAGAAGGAGCCTGGGACAATGCTGAAAACCATGACTCCTATAGATCGGTTGCTTTTCTTAAAACGTAAGTATGATTATACTAGAGTCCTAGAATCTCTGGAACTGAGCCACAGAAATCACTAGGGTCCAACTCCTGGGCCTGCACA
>VZTT01048295.1:15406-27194 GCA_013400855.1 Buphagus erythrorhynchus
CCATTTGTCATTACTAAGGGATAAAAATAAGTCATACAATCATACTATATGAATTAGTTCCATTATTTGCAGTCTACACCGTCTCCTTAAATTTTGGAAGTGCAGCATACTGCAAGAGGAAAAAGTGCACTTAGTATATTACAGGCCCATAGCTTGTACCCAACATATATCCAGCTCCCCAGGGGAGGGGAAGAAATTGCTGCTTCTCTCTTTTTGCCTGAAAATTCTACAGTCAGGTATTAGAATACACCAAAAAATACCCCTAGTAAAAGAACAAAGCTATATACATGATCTTGACAGAGCTGAAAGCAAAAGCAGTGTAGACACTAACCTACCTGGTGAAGCATGTGGTCCAAACTTGTGGAAAATTTTGTGACTGAATTCTTCTGCAATAAGCTAAAAAAGTTGAAGAGTTAGTCAGTAGTACCTGTGACCAAAGCTAGGAAGAACTCATTTTCAGACAAGTGTGCCATTAGTAGTAAGCATCTAATTAAGAGCATTTACTGTAAATTGCATTTAAATGAATACTCAACTTGATGCATTGAATCTAGTATTATTAACACCAATATGAAGCTGCAGTATTTTCAAGCATTTTTGGCATAACTTCTCAAGTAATTTTAAAATGCAATTTAGTCTGACTTCTGGGTGGCACATGTTATCTCGTTTATTAACTAGCTAAGAATCTAGAAGAAAGTTAATGTGAGCATCAACACAATTTTAATACATAATTCATTTTTGATTTCTGAGTAGCTCCCAAAGTTCACCTCAGTTTCTCATACAGCTTGTGTAAAAAAATTAGTTCTTTAAAAATGTTTGCAGTTTTAAAGTGTTGCTATCCTTTTCAAGATGAGAAAATGACCACATAAGTGGATATCTGGAAAAATATATATGGTGTGCTGTCAGGCATATCAAATTAGCATAATAAAATATGGAAAGCAATCTTACTGGGGTGAAAAAATTGAGACTAGACAAAGAATATTCAAATATTAATAGGCTATCATCTTAAATACTGTAGGTAGTTCTGAACCAAACACTTCAAAACCTATATAGTAGAAATGAAAAATATTCAAGGAAGAGCAGCAAGGATAAATGAAAATTCATCCAGTTCAGGAATAGTCTTTACAGAATCTTGAACTACCCAGGTTCCTTTGATTTGTACCAGTCAGTTACAATGGATGCTGAGGAGTTAAACCTGTAAAAAAAACCCAAAACAAGAACCAAAGTGCAGAACTTAGGATTCTGCACACAATGGCAGAGCAAATTTTTAATCTGTAGAGTCTGGCATCAAAGATTCTGTAAGCCAGAAGTCACACAGTTTCCTATAGTTTCCTATTAATGGTATTTCAGTGATCTTGAAGTTTTTATTTGAGTGGCAAGCTGTAGCAACTGAAGCATGTTTCCATGATAACACCTTTACTGACAGAACAGAAACCTGACTCGTCAGTATCTTTCAAAGAGCCCCCTCTCCTTTTTAAAAATTGATGCTAATTTAGATCNCTTAAGAAAGAATTTACATAAAACTGGAAGACTGATTTCCTGACATTTAAGAATGAGATTTCAGCAACAGTTGCAACATCCCAAAGACGTCAAGTATGAAATCATTTTTAAGATTAGACTAAGGAAAACAGAGGACAACAGCATTAGCCACGGATGATGCTGAAAGAAAATAAGCATCAAAGTTGTGTCAAAGAATGACCACCTCCCGCTGAATATGAATGTACCAGACTGATACATTTAGTAAAAGGTGGTTTCTGTATGGGGTTTTTTTTTTTGATGTTTTAAATACTAGACAGCAACTCTAAGTTAAACACAGCAGTGGTACAGTTGGAAAAATTGTGCCTAAGTATTCATACTCAATCTAGGACAAATTAGTATCACCATCTGATGACAGAGAGAGCTTATTACTAATTATACTTTGACTGACTAACTCCAAATAAAATTCCATATCCATTCTAGCTACTGGAAATAAAAATCAGATCAAATTATTACTGTTGCAAATGTTAGAACAAACTTATCTGTAAAGATTTCTGAATTTTAACTTTCTTTGGGATTCAATCTGAAGTAAGCTGAAAATCTACTTCAACACAATAGAAATTCCAATTATATATGGCCTTTTCATGACATTTCTTTAGTTGTGAGTTAGAATCCATTAGAATTATTTATACTGCACTTCCTCCATGTCCTTTCTCTTCTATATTTATTTACCTCATACCAGTAGTATTACTCACTTGTTAATCTTGACCTCTTTTGACTAGATTCATATTAAAAGGACATTATTAGATATCAAATGACATGAACAGACTTTAAATATAATAGGAAGCAACTTTGTTGAGGGTATATACAACTGATACATTTAAACCTCAAGAAATTTAAACATCATTTATTTTCCAGACCAGGTTCTCAGGCCATTCCAAATTACAAACAAAAAATGGATTGAAGAAATTCTATACAGCAACAATGTTGAAAAAATTGACAGCATTTTATGAAAAGATATGTATTTAAACAAATAATCTGTCATGATTCCTCACAATATAGAAAAATATGCAAAGCAATGCACTTCAGAACATGTCACTTCAGATTCAGTTATGGAAACTACTAAACACTTAATAATTTGAGACTTTCTTTTACAGTTCATGGTAAAACTATTTTTTCCTCAACTGACCCTGTCTGTAAGAGCTCTAGGGAATACCATTATTCCAGTTTTCCATGTAATATATTAACACTAGAATAAAGAAAAAGGGAAGTCCTATGATGTTTTTAGCAAAGTTAGAATTTAACTCCATACCTCTGGTGTGAGAAATTTTTCAACCCGTTTGGCTATAAAGTTTTTCTCCAATATGGAGTTTACTGATGGTCTATTCCTAGGATTCCTTTTAAACAGCTGTGACAGCAGATTACGTAGGTCATAGGAGTAATGCATAGAAACAGGAGGAAAAGGTCCAGAGATTATCTTCAAGACCAAGTTCTTCATGTTACCGGCTTCAAACTGTATCACAAGGAAGAAAACAGTTATTCTTATCACCTGTCCAAATGCAAGGCTGCACACACAGATGATGAGGAAACCAAAGTAACAGCGCCCCTTCTTTGCCTCAACATTTTCAAGGTCAACACCAGCAGTTCAAAATAATCTGTTGCCAAGTATTAAAATTAAAATTCCAATTAAAAATACTTCACAATACAGGTGTTTCATACTATGGAGACATAAATGTTGCTAACAAGCAATTATTTCCCTCCAGATCTAGACAATGACATATAACTAAGGAAAAAATAATTATCTGCTTGATCTCCTCTTTCAAAGGCTTTGAACCATAACATGCCTTCTGCTTTTTTTAGCAACCCCCCATTTCAAATTACAGTATGTAAAGTATTCACACTCATTCAGGGTGAAATCCAAGGGAATATTCAGACTTCAGTTTAAGCTCAGGTAACAGAGAGCACCATTTCAATTCCTTTGTACAATAAGAAGAAAACAATACGCATCACCCACCTTACAGAAAACAAATTGTTGACGTCAACTCTCAGAAATTAAACATTGTCAGCAGTGTTGCCACATAAAAGACTAAGCAAGAAGAAATTACAAAAGCTTGAAATGAAATTAAATTCTTATCCCTTGAAAATATTTCCTTCAATTTCCACATTGTTACAATATTTTCCTTTTAATCAAAATAGCTACTAAAAAGCTCCAAACAAAACAAAGTCCACAAAAGAATCCAAAACAGGACAGGAAAATCTGCAAACATTTTCTTCCCTTCCTAACTGAAAAATGGATGATGAAAACACTCTTCAAACTACACACAAACATAGATAGAAGGAAAAAAAATTGGAAAAAGGGAACTCTTCAACCTTGGGAGTTTTTTCTAAGCACTATTTCTGTTCTAAACAGAAATACATTAATCCATTCACAAAAAAGCAGAATCCAAATTCAGACTTTCAATAAATTCAAGCTTTTTTGGGAATAAAACCCAACCCAAACCAACCAAAAACCCCAAACAACAACAACAAAACAACAAAACCCCCAAACCAACCTAACAAAAAAACCCACAAAGGCCCCTCACTATTCCTAGTATCCTTTGTTACTACACCTAACAATTTTTTCAGCTAATACAATCCATTAAAAACAAAAGTGCCAAGATATCTGAGAGACTGGCATGAAACAAAACACCAATGAAAAATGTTAGTTGGCACAGGAAGTGGAGATGAAAACGCTGAAGGTAATTTTCAAACAGCTACTATGAAAGTCCTTCATCAACAAAATATATCTGTGTAACATCAGAATTAAATTCTGTTTAAAATCGCTATTCTTTTATAGACTCACAAAGTTTCTACTCACCGCATGTTTAAGTGTACACATTTCATAGAGAACACAACCAAGGGCCCAGATATCACTAAATCAAAAANATTTTGGCTTCTGATTTAGAACCATCTCAACAACAGAAAGACAAAATACGGACAAAGGCTTCTTTTATTTAAATATATACGTTTGCCTGAGGTCTTTGAATTAAACAAAATCCAAGAAAACCTCATCATCTAATTCAGCAAATACAATTCTCAAAGTCAATTTATTCTGTTTAGCAGTGACTAAACTTACCCTCTATTATTATAGGATTTGGTTAGAACACCATTGGATAATAAACCCAAGGTAGAAGAAATTAAGGGGAAGGATTTGTAACAATTTTTATCTCCTAAGAAATCCATTGCAGTAAGGCACTCACAGCAATGAGTACAACAGCTTGGTGCAATGGAAAGGTAACTTATTAACAGACGCTTAATTACTCTGAGGACACTGTTACCAGGTACAGGCTGCTGCCAGGGCAGCAAAAGTGTACGTGAGGTATCTGTACGACATCATTATCTGGAGCAAGCTGAGCCACCCATCTACGCACATCATGTGCTCAGATAATAAAATTGCTGCGTTTCATACTTAATACAGCTTCACACTGGTAGTGCATAAATGAAGGCAGTACAACGACTGTGCAGACGGGCAAAAGTAGAGCCACAAGTAATAGCACAACTAGATATAGAACCTGGAGCATTAAGCTAAGTCATCTCTCCATGACATTGCTTTCTACTGAAAGCCTACTAAGGTACCACCTCTACAGTGAAGCTCAGTACCTACTTGGGTAAGAGACAAACTAACAAATGTTCACCATCATTTGATTAGAACAGCTTTAGATTCCTAAAAGAACTAATTTTCTTCTTCTAACAAAAAATATTTAATAAAATCCTTATTAGTACCTTTTATTGTTGTAAGGCTTGTTCTGACATATTTCAGGCGACAAATAGTACGGTGTTCCAATGCAAGTGCGTGCCAACTCTGCAGTACTAAGACAAAAATAAGGATGGATCTTAATTGGTTAACTCACATGAAGTGCACAGATTGTGTTTTCCTTGATCAAAGCAATTTAAATTAAGCCAGAGGAGAAACAGTATCAAAAAGGAGTTACCTGTTCAGAACTCTGGCGATTCCAAAATCTCCCAGCTGTATTGTTCCATCTTTGGTTAAAAATATATTCTTGGTACAGAAATGTTAAGAAGTCTGTTAATTAAAATATTCATACAATTGCACACTTTTTTGTTCTCTACATGTTCTGAGAAGAAGAAAGTTTTCCACCATTCCATCCCCCAAGTCACTGTAATTGACTACTATGGAGCACCAGACTTACACAAGTTCTACTTCACTAATATGAGAAAACACTACTTCACTACCTCATATGGTCAAACATAAGCTCTTCTGTCCCCACACATAAATACATGAGTAACACTTGCAGTTTCATCAAATAGCCTCATTGTACATATATATAAATCTGCAGACTGAAGAAGTGTTTCCAGTATTAGAAATGTTCCCATAAACAAACTAGGAAGATATGAATGCAATCACTTTGAAAGAAAATTGAGTTGAAAAATAGCTACCTACATACCTGTGACTTTATGTCCCGATGCAAGATTTTTCTATCATGTATGTGTTTTAGTGCTAAACAGATTTGTACAAACCAATCCAGAATCTATTAATAAAAGAAAATGCAACATCAACTTTGTAATTTATCTGAAAACTTCCCCACTTACAAGATTTTATCAAATCAGACTTTAATTTTAACTATGGATTTTACTTTCCTAACCCCCCTATTACCCACTTCATTAATACCACAGAATAATTAAAAACTGAATATGGATTTGATTGGTTAAAATGCCTAAGATGTGGAACTTGCACATTAAAAGATTGTACTTTTGCTGTAGCCAATACAAGTTTTCTTGCACTCAGTTAATTGACCAAGAGTCCTAGAAAGCCCTATTGATGCTCACAGAAACACTTATTTTACATGTAGTAATTTTGTGTATCTTACCTTAAAAAGATAAATACTACAATGTAGATTTTGATAAAAAAGCAACAAACATCTAACTAGAAGATTATGAACAAGCCAACAATGCCCTTTTTTGCAAAAATCACAATTTAAGAAGTGACTAATGACAAGAACTTTGCAATGTGAATAACAGTTTTACATTCACTACTTGGAAGCACATACATGACAAATATAGTATAATGCAAGGCATAATTTTCACTTTTCCACTTGAAGTCCTTCTTGTGAAAGTGAGGTCAAATGAGAAAAAATTAAAGTTTCACAATTTATATCCCAAATATTTCATATACTACTAAGGCTTTCCAATCCCAAGTAAATTGACATCCTACTGGACGCAGACACAAAAGCATAGAAGTAATTTATAAACAAATAAATGTGTCAGTCCTAACAAAAAAATCCACCCTGAATCCTACATAACTTATTTTTACTTAATTTAATCAAATCTGTATTTTAAACCCTCTCATTTATTCCAAACTATGTCACTCATCTTTCACTTAAAATTACTTTATAACCAGTTTTGTGGAAAAAGAAAATGTATTGGAAGTATATCAGCAGAATATTAAATTTTTATTACTGGCAAAATTAACTTTTGAATGATGCCAACTCCATNTATGAAAATCAGTATTACAATACAAAAATCCTATGCCATTACATCTTTTCAGAGGTTTAAGGGTATTCATGTTGTCTTTCAGTATTTTTCATGTCTCAGATTTGGTTTCCTTCACAAGAGATCCAACTTTTAAAAGCATCTTACACATACAGACAAAATCTCAAGTAAGATACCCAGGACTTCCAACTATATTTTCTTTCTGGGTTTTTTTTTTTGGGTAGTTTTTGGGTTGGTTTTGCTTTTTAATATTACTACATTGACCGATAGCAACAAGAATGACTATTCGAGAATCTCCTTTTAGATTAATCAACCACAACTATAACCAAAATGATTTAAAATTCATGAAGGAGTATCCTGCTACAAAACATTATAGCAGCAGTTTCTGTTACCTGATCTTCAGAGAACAGGATTCCTTTCTGGGCATTTATCTTTTTAAATAGGTCTCCTCCTTCACAGTAATCCATCACTATGTACAGACAGCCATTTTCTGTAAAGTAAAACACAAAGTGTTTCAAAAACACAAAAACAAGACCCTTCTTTAGTTAACTTTCTAAATATCTTCACCACAGTAAAAGAAAAAGTGACAAAAATTTTACATGTTCACATGCAGCTTCAGATATAATTTACTAGTCCATTTTTTCAAATTTCAAGCAAAAATATGTTTATTATTTTGAGTTTCACAACTAATTTTCCCATTTTGGTAACATTGGACTACTTTGATATGGAGAGAAAAGAATCACATTTACTGAACCAATGCCCCAACATGGCATTCAAAACCACTCTGAAATTAAAGGTGTCATTTTATGAACGCAATATAAAACCAATCTTCAAATTTCTTTCCAGCATCCTATAGATCCCCCTACCCTAAAAACAGGGATCTTAAGTTGCCTCTATTTGTCTTGTTCTTTCTTGGAATTTTCACCTGGATTTCCCAGAACATGACAGCCATCAGCTTTGTTACTAGACATGCAGTTTATTTTAGTTGGAAGAACAGTAAGAAAACCTCAAGCAGACAATGAGAGATGGCAACAATTATTTTCTCATTATTGAATGAAATCTCAGGAGACTTCAAAAAATCCCATGCAAGTTTCCAGTAGGAGGTATGAACAAACATAATACATTTCATTCAAAGTTATGGTTTTCCCAGTGACTGATGAAAAAACACATTAGGCAGAAGCAAATTGCAAGTTTGTCAAAAGCATAAGAACTACACTACTCACATACTAGGCATGATTTTGAGAAGAGATGAAAAACTGCAGAAAATCAGTCACATGCTGCTCAAAAGGAAAAGAACTCCTATTTTATGAAAAAGTTAGTCACTTACAGCACTTAAAAAACTTTGAATTAAAGTAAACTGAATCATCTAAGTCACTTAAATTTCACTCCCACAGAATGTTTCTGAAATCTGCCTTTCAAAACATCAAACCCTTAAAGCTGTTTCTCTGTTTGGTTATTTTATTATTATCTTTAATTAGTATTATTTTTAAAGATGTTTCTAGGAGTCTGGATTTCTCGCACATCTATTGCTGAAATAATTTTCTCCCATAAACTTTATAGTCTATGTATTCAAAGTCAATGTGTTCTGGCAATAAAGATGCAACACAAGTCTTGCGAATTATGGATTACAGGATCTAACTTGTAAGAAAAAGAACAGTCTTAAAGAACAGACCTCTACCACAATGAAGAAAGCAGTGTGCATTTATAAACCAGAAGTGTGTCTCTGTAATGTGATTATGTCACAAAAATCTAATTTAATGAAAAGAAAAAGTGAAAGCCCCAGGCAAAAAACATGAGAAAGTCAGCAGAAAGGAAGGAAAGAAAAAGAGATCAGAATCTCCAAACAGCACTTCAAATAATATTTAGGGGCTTCTAATAATATTTTAAGTTTTACAATAGGTTTTTGGAATCTTTTTTTCTGTTCTGGCCATTTCCCAAGACGTTCAATGTGAAGCCAATGTAGAATTATATCTCTCCTTCCTTCACTGCCTGATGAAGTAAACAGTCCCATCTATTTTTCCAACTCTGAAAGCAATGATATGGTTGCAGTTACTGAAGACTGCACTCTAAGACAACAGACTTGGACATAAAACTGCTCTTGCTAGGTTATCAATATCCAAATTTAGACTGTAATTTAACCTACACAAATTTAACCTACACAAGCATTCCAGTTTCTAGGGTATATTCAAGGAGACTTATGCTCTGGAGAAACAAGGTAATATCTTTCATTTAAGCATCAACCAAAACCAATGCATGTAAGATATAGTCATGAAGATTTGTTTATTTGTTGCCCTTTTTAAATGTGGATGGGAATTCTGAAAAAATATGGAAAATAACTAAGTAAGTAATAAAGGTATGAAAAATACTGATTAAAGAGGGAAAAGCCCTGGCTTTTAGACTAAGTGCAGTAAGTAGTGCACAGAGTCACTCGCATTACTTCAGGTTCTACTGTATTAGTTCATCTTACCTTCAAATGACTCCCTATACAGGACAATATTTGGGTGTTTCATGTTAGCCAAAACAGCAACTTCTCTCCTTGATTCTTCTCTCTCCTTATTTGACATCTTCAAAAGGAAAATAATGATTTGTGAGAACAGAAATACAAAAAGAACAGATCAGGAATTTATTAATAATAATCACTCACCTTAGAGATATTTATTTCTTTAATAACATACTGTTGGCCATCTTCTTTAGCTTTGACAAGTATTGCTTTCCCAAAGGATCCTTCTCCAATCTTCCGTACTTTGATATATTTATCCATAGTTCTCGTCTTAAGGCATCCTTATTTGAGTACTGGAAAAAAACCCAACCAAAACAACACAAAAAACCCATGAGCATATTTAATTAGGTGTACTTAGTGACCTAGCCTGACCAGGGCATGGTACCTTTTTTTTTTAGTCAAAATGTTGATCCATTAGTCTCTTCAGTTGCTTTTCTGTAAATCACCTACTCTTAGTCTCAATTCTCTTTTGGTTCAGTTGGCTCATTTTGGACCAACAAGGGCTGCATAATTAAAATCTGTTTCATCTTTCATTTTGACTAAAAAGGAACTGGTTTGTCTTTAAATAAATCAGTGCCAAGGCTTCTGATTCATCTGGCACACAAACATCATAGAGCTATAGCACCTGGTTAAAAATCTTTCATTCAACTTTACTTGGAAGAAATACAATGGAGGCAAGGGGAATTCCTATGCATTGTTTCTTCTAAATCCAGCTTTTTTATCACTATAATGAAGCCAAAAATGAATTCAACAGATCTGCATCACATTTCAAATCATTATTCAATACAGAAAGGTGTGGCCTGAAGTATGACTGAAAGACCCTTTTCATGTTGCATATAAAACAAATCCTTACAAAATGGCACAAATCACTATTTTTCATGTACTATCTGACTATTTAGACTACTTTTTCAGATTAAAAGGAGTGCTCAGGTGAATTTGGACGGTGTTTAAGGTTCTATATTAAAAAATACTTTGGTAAAAACAGGACACTAGGGAGCTGCAAGCAGAAGCTATGGCAATATACAGATGTGTCAGAACAGCACATGGAAAGGGCAAAACAAAGATCAAAGTGACAAATGTCAGAGCAAACTCACAGTAGACTAAAAGATTATATTTTTTAAAGCAAAAAGAGTTTCCATACCCTGAGGAAGTTTCCATAAGCTGAAAAAGACAAAAGTGTCATAAGATTTTCTTCACTTAAGCCTCACTTGCAAGAACTAATAGCATTTCTGCCTTGCTGTACCCAACTTCCTTCCAACAGGAGATCCTAGTAGCTTCGATCCAAACCTCACACACATCACAGGTCTCACAATCAGGGTCTTTCCTCAAGCTGAGATTTTTTTTTTTTACAGAATTACCATGTACTAGACACAGATGCTGCTTAACAGGACCTATACCATGAAAGCAGACTAAAATGAACAAGCTTGATTAGCATAGTAGGACAAAACAAGAGAGATCTAAAGTTATCTGTTCTGCAAAAGAAGAGATGCAAAGCCTACTAAGACTAAGCATAAATAGCAGGAAAGGAAAAGTTAAAATTGCAGGCCTGCAGTGTCTTGCTAAGGTTAGTTTTTTTTTCTTACAGTACATAAAGACAGTTTAATGTAAAGTTGTACTTCTAAACATAAGAAGGACTTGGTACTAACTTCTTTATTCTCTTTCAAGCAACAGTAGAAGCACAGCAGGTGGGACACAATTTGAACCTCGTATGACTCTACTGAAGTTCTCTTCCCACCCTACTTTATGAAACAGTCAGTGTTGTTTTACAGTTAAACCAGCTGCATTAGGCGTAGCTTAGGGCTGCTTCTGTATGCTGCTCCGTGCAAATACAAATGGGGAGTAACCAGCCTTTGGACAAGAAGTTACAGTTCAGCCAAAGCAGGTATAGAACCTTCTATGAGTTAGACAGCTTATTTTTACATATGGCAAGCGAAAAATAGGCGTCCAGAGAAAGGACATCAGCGCTGACAGGGCGTTGTCTTTTCAAGCCCAGGGCAGTAAGTCAGTTCATTCACCACAGACACGCAGGAAAGCGGCGCAAGTCACACCCCGAGGCATCCCGACCACCCGGAGCGTACGGCCAGGCCAGGGCTGCGCGTACGGGGAGGGCAGGACAGGGCAGGGGCCGAGCTGGGCCGCGCTCCGCAAGCGGGCCCCGCCAGGCCGCCGCCCCCGCACAGCCAGAGCAAACCCAGCACCGGGGCGAGAGGCGCGGCCGGGAACCCCCAGCCCCAGGCTGGCTGCAAGAAACCACCCGCTACCTGCCCGGCTCCCAAAACGGCGGCCCCGCCCGCCCCGTCCCCACCCCGCCTCAGTTTCCCCCGC